>JAYGGG010000307.1:0-97740 GCA_036346245.1 Bonia amplexicaulis | reverse complement strand
TAATTTGATAGTCTTGTCAAGTAAACCAATACTATGCATGTGGATGTCCGACATCCACCCTATTAGATCAAGATAGTTGATGGTACTCGCTTTGGCGGACCTACCAAACAATGATCATGATTCTTATAGTGCGACAATTGGAAGGGCATCAAAACAAATTCTTAATTTTTCTTGAGAGAAGATATTCTATCATGAAAAACTAACCCTTAGTTGGTATGGCATGAAAGAATAGTATGACAAGAAATAAACATCACATGCATATAATCACATTATCTTGTGAATGGTATGGCATTTTGTATCGTAGTGGTCGCCATCGCCATGGTTCCACGGTGATATTCTTCGCCACACTTCTTGTCCTCTTTGTCATCATGCTTGAAGCCTCCATAGCAAAGAACTAAACTATTACAACTAATAGGTAGCAAATGAATTACATGAGGAGCTCAAGCATCACAAGTCGACACGCAGTCGTTATACAATTAAAGAACGACCTCAACCCTTGTGATTAATACGACACAGTAGCCAAAACACACATGCATCACATATGCATCTATGCCATACCATTCACATCATTCCACGCAAAAACAAGTTAGCGTAGAACATATTCTACCGCCCTGACATGAATGTGTTTCTATAACAATCTATGCGTGTACGCAGCGCCCTGAAAACCTCACGGAATTACATAGATCGCATCTATGAAATCGCTATGAAAATCTCATCGGGCGATCAAATCAACCCAAATCCGAGCCATTCAAAATGTCTCAATTTTCATTAGATCAATCACATCAATCATCGCGATCGGTATGCTTGAGGAGACCGCAACACAAGACCTCGATCCGTTGTCTCAATCAATCTCTCGTCGCGATTAGCCCCGATGGTGTTACCGGTAGGTAGAGGCAAGTCGCGCGATACATCAAAGAAGAACACGAACTAATCTTTTGGCCACATGATGCTATCAACTCATACATATTCCAACCCCTTATGACCGATTGATCTAGTCCGTAATAGATCCAATCTATTACAACCGCATATCAACATATGCACTGATCCAGATCGCAAACTAAGCAAGATGGCTCTGATACCACTAATGGATCGCGCGAAGGCTACGATAGCGAAAACAAAACTTTTCTACGCGCACACAAGAACATCATGCTTAAGGAGGGATCATGGATCGTTACCACTAGACGCGCAGCGCAATGAAGAAGAGTTGGAGAAGCCGATCCAACCACGCGCGTCGGTAGTAGTGGAAGTAGTCGATCGTCCGAACCGATCGTCTCCTCCACGCGATCAACCGCACCACGAGCGGATCCGATCTGAGGTTGTTGATGCCGATCAACGCCGCAACCAGCAGCGTCTCCACCCAGTATCCACACGTCCGGTGGGCAGCCGATCGCGAGTGTACCGGCACTCGCGAGCGGCTAGGGTTTGGCTCGGAGGTGGCGGCTACGGATTAGCTCGGGATTATCGGATCGTTCCTCGGCCCTCGCCTCCATATATAGACCTCCTCACTTGGGCCTCGTGGACCGAGGCCCAATAGGAGTCTATCCGGATCTCTATCCGATTGAGCCCATATCCGAATCACATTGAATTAGTGTTCCAACCTGTTAAGTGTGCGACCTGTTGGTTCACGTATACTTGGTCGCGACCGTAAACACCTTTCCGGTCACCGTGTTAATAGCGGCCTCTAGTAAGACATATTAACCCCAAAGTATACGTAAAGATCATATCGGTGAACACATAATGTTCTCATGTACTAATCCTTTGCCTCACGATATAGATTAAGCTCAAGGCGAGACTGTGTCATCCTCTTAATAGCTCAATCACTCTCTCGATTCCGTGATGGATTATAAACTCGTGATTGACTCTCAATCATCTTGGCATGGCCATGCACTTTCATAATCCATTACATCGAGGGGCCAGATATCTCTCCCATAAGGAGGGGCAAATTCTATCTTGATCATTCACATCCCGCTACATGTTTCATGGCAAACCCAAAGACTACTTTTATGACTACCCGATTCACGGAGTAGTGTTTAGTAGTCCCAAAGTAAGCTACTACGCATCTTTGGGAACCATGATGATCTCAAGTCTAAGGATTCCACATAAACACTACTTGAGACCAGCGATGACACATGGAATCTCTGCGTGTCTCATGGCAGTCTATCCAACATATGTTCACTAACACATGTCCATATTATTGATTTGGTACCTCCATACCATGATCCATGAGACATGATCATCAATCAATACATATCTTGATCTTTGAATCATATTTGTTCCTCATATGAAATATAATCGAGGATCATTTAGAAATAGCAACATTTTGGCATGAAGAGTCTCATGAATAAGTCACATACTCATTGATCAATAATGATAATGTCTATTTCAAGGAACAAAGCAATGTATCATAAACATAGTATGTGATATATTCAACATCTCCATGTTGCCTCTAGGGCATATCACCAGATTTTCACATGCAACATCGTTTGAGCAATTTCACAAGAGGTGGAGCGGCCAGTGAGGCTCGTCATGACGGCGACAGAGCGCGCCAGCCAGCCAGCGGCAACAAGGCGAGGAAGACCGGTGCGGCGGCGGCACCGAGATGGCGGAGCCGACGAGGCAAGACCGGCGCGGCCGGCGGCGGGAGGCGGCCGGCGGTGGCTGGAGGAGGTCGGCCGAGCGCGGCCCGGAGGCTGCAGAGCGCGCGGCGTGGGCTAGGTAGCCGGCAGCGTCGAGGAGGGAGCGGGCGGCGGCTCGGCAAGAGCCGTGCATGCATGCGCATGACCATGCCAGAAGAGAGCGGCAGCGGCGGCTGCCGGGAGGAGGAGGCCGGAGTTGGTGCTGGCGGTGGAGCGGTGCCGGGGCGGAGGTAGGCGGGGATGAGGATGCCGAGGCGACACCCGGGCTCGGCACGGTCGGACGGGAGTGGGAGGAGGCATACCAGAAAATCGGGGATTAGAAATGGAGGAGGCCAAAGGTATGTCGGTGGAGAAAAAAAAAGAGAAGAAAGAAAAAGGAAAGAAAATTGAGGTGGGTCCCATTGTCATAGTTTGATTATTTTTGGATTTAATTTAATAGAGAAATTTTGAAAGGGCATAGTGAGATATTGATTAAGAATATTGTGTAGATTTATGCTCTCATGAAATGATGATTTAGTAAATAAAGATTGCCTAAATAATAAATCGTAAACCCTTGCATATTAGTAAATGATATAGAATTAACCGTTGCGAGTTTAAATCATAAACCATTATCCTTATGCTCTAACATTAAAATACCACCATCAGGCAAATCTCAAGTAGTAAATTTAATTAAATAGCAATATTGATATATATAACCATGAGCGACAAGTTTGACCTCAAGTAGATAAGAGTGTAATTACGATTAAATTGTGTCTAGCGCCAAGCAAAAGGATAAGGATATTAATGTCACAAAGACTCTAATTAAAAAGGCCATATTAGTGTATAGTTATTAGAATATAATAGTGGGGTCATTAGTAATTAAAATAATCCCACTAATATGTAACACAAGCTCAAGGATTCTAGGCATAGCGGTAATGGTATTTATATCAAGGTTGTATCTAAAACCTAAAATAGCCCGTGGTGCGGTCAATAAGAAATGGAAATCACCGGTGTTAACCATTTAAATAACAATGGCCAAATAAATAGTCCTATGTGCTAATAAATTAGGGTGTTAATCATTTAATTAATAAATTGATTAATCAACCATAAAACTCACCTAACATATTACCATATGAACTGTCTCAAACGCAAGCTCTGGGATTAAATTGATAAGTTAATTTAGTGTACACCATAAGCTCACTGGGGACCTAATTCTTAAAAGATAACCCTCGGTGCATGATACTCAACATCTCCGGACAACTTTTACACCGATCATAGGATTAACCTACCTCATGGAACTTCCTAAATAAATGTAAAATACTAAAAGAAGTTACTAGTAAAAATATTGAGCCAATCGTATTCTGCCATTAGCTATACTTAGCTATCTCCGAACACTAAACAACGCAATAACCTCATGAGTACATACCCTAAAGATAAGTTTAATACACTGAACTCTTACACCAGTCTATAGGTCTAACCTGGTTCATGGAACTTCCTTGATAAATATAAAAATAGTAACAGAAATTAGTAATAAAAAGAACAAAGTCATCATATTTTACCACCAACTTCGCCTCAAATCACCCATTAACCCATAATAAAGTTAAATTGATTCCATTTGGATTTATGTGGATCTCTTGAGTTATTTGCTTTTATTCGTGTTCAGTCGTTTAGCACGTAATTAGGAAGTAGAGTCCTGAAGAATCGAGAGATCAAGTGTAATCAAGAGCAAAGTGAAGATCAAGACCAGAAGCTCCCGAGAAAGCATTGTGTGAGCTCAAGACCGCGGTAAACCGCGCCAGGCGAGTCAATACTTTGATCATGTTGATCCTATATTTTCTGCAAATTACTTTTGTTTAAATTATCAAATTGCATGCTGTTATTTTATGTACAAATACATGCTTAATTCAAGATTCTAGTTATATGCCCATTGTTTGCCTTGATTAATATTACACCCCCTTGTTGGATATTTGAATGTATGAACCTTGTCGCCCTAGCGAAATTATGATAGTAACCTTTTGAAAATAAGTGCATAATTTATCGCCATGCGTAGTGTTGCATAGATATTCATGGGCGTGAAAACGCCCAAGCATCACACAATCATGAGAAGATTTGGTTGGACAGTCATGGTGGTAATGACGGTATATGTTCGATATGATTATTTTATGTTCCCAAACTCTACTTGCTTGAATATCTCGGGGATGGTTCGAGGGGTGTGAGTGGTGCGGTGGAAGCACAATGTGGTTAGTGGAAGAACCGCCCGAGATACCGCTAAGGACTGAATCTTGTCATGATCTCCCACATAAAAAAGTGCAACCACAAGTGCATAAAGTACAACTTGGCTAAGTAGTTGTATCGAAACTCTGGACTCATCTCACTTGGTAGTGGATTGAAGTGGATAAGCAAGGGCAAGGGAGGCCTAAAGGGACACCAAGGGAGGGTGAAGTTTTCCACTGTTCTAAGCGTTGCGGAAGGGGAGCCCATGCGTTAATAATCGTGGAGAACATCCGTGCATAGATGGGACCCACCGCAGTGGGAGAAGCCCATAAGGTGAGATGATAAAGGAACTAGATACTTTGAGCAGATCCACATGATGGTGCGCTCAAGCGCATGACTAAGGAATCATGTGGGCAACGAGTTGATTGTCTCTTGTGGTGAAAGTGTACAAACTCTGCAGTCAAAACTATTCGAATAGCCGTGCCCACGGTCATGGCGGACATGGGAAACTTAACGAGATATAGTTCTGCTTCAAAATGATTTGTGGGTGGGAATGGGAAAGTGAAGGGCAATGCAAGGCCTGGATTGTGTTGTCTGGGTGTCGTCGATGATAAGTTAAGCGGCTATATTATGAAGGATTAAGCATATGGTGCGAGATGCCATGTAGCGGTGGATGGAATCAATCGCTATTGTTATTGCATTCTCATATACATTATGTTTTGTTTAAGCGCTAAGTCTCGGGAGGTTTCTATGTATTATATTTCAAAAGCTAAGCGATGATAAAGCTTCTTCTTTTACAAAGTAAAATGACAGGGAGATTAAATAGAGTCATAGGAAAGGAGGATGACTGTTGTGGTAAATACATAACGATGATTGGTGGATTCATGTCGATTATAAGAAGAGAATATTAGAAAGGGGTTTAGGAGAAATAAATCGGTGGAGTCTATATGAATGGATGGGTTAGAAAGATGAGTTAAATGATTTTTGGAAGATTAGAGAATGCAAAAGAAATTGTTGGATTACGACATTAATATAAATTCTTGAGAGATGTTAGTAATAATGTGATTGATAGGATTTGATTAAAATGCTGGAAGGATGAATTGAATTTTGGGTATATCGGAGGAATAATAATAATTACGGAGTATAATGCGGATCAATGATTTTGGAGAATTAGAAGAGTGTAAAGGTAATTGTTGGATTTAATGGGATTAACAGGAATTGATCTAGATAGATGATTTGAATTTGAGGAAATTTGGAGATATGATAATTGAAGCATAAACTAGATTAATGATATTCTTGGTGCAGAAGTATTGATGAATTAGTTAGAGATAAATAATGAAAATAAGGATGATTATGGAAAGAGCAATTTATGGTTTTGGATCATTAGCAGAAAGGATTGATTTGTTAGAAAGTTCTGATATGAATGATGTCGGTGGATTAAAAAGTAATCCTATTAGGGAATCATTGGAATTCAGAAGTAGGGAGTTGGTGAATATTGATTACAAGATTGGACTAGTATGAATTCGGAATACGTGAAGACATTGGTGGATTCAAAATGAATGTATATATATAAAGAGTTTGATCGGTGGATTAGCTAAATGATGCCACTCATTGTTTGGAGTCTTAGATGACATTTAGTAAGAAAATTGTGTCTTTGGAGAATTAAGTCAATTATGGCATTTGGGGGAGTGAGTCAATTTGGCAATCGCCGTGGAAGTTTTAGGTAGCAGTAATAACACTATAGTTTAATAATAACAATCTTTGCCAAAAGCGTTTTCGGCAAATAAAACAACGAGCCTTTCCTTTGATAAGCCATGCATACTATATCTTGGCATTACGTGTATTGGCTCATGAACACGGTGGTTAGTGTGCTCACACTCGCTCTCATAACAAAATCCAGAATCAGGAATCAGATCACTACGCATCAGCAATACTTGGGTCTTGAAGGCAAAGAAGGTGAAGGCGTCAAGGGCTAGGTCGCGAACCTCGATTGGTCGCTGTGGGCATGTCACGAAGGTCCCACATGTGCTTCATTCTTCCGCTGCAATTTTTGATTTCGGCCTAATCGGCCCATGAGTAAGTTTACTATTTTATTTATGCTTCCGCATGGTATGTATTTGATATTCATTTTACGTAGCGTGAGCACTATCTCTTGATCCAGGGAATAGTGCATTAAATCACGAGGATTCGGATAGTAAAATCTGGGGCCCTCGAGGATGGTATCGAGCATATCATTGCAGTCGTGACCTAGTTAGCCTGGCCGTTTGTTTCATAATTAGAATTATTTTCCCAGTACCTATATTCAAAAGTATAAGTTATACTGCTCAATCTCCTCTCTCCTACATGATTCCCTCTCATCTATATGCTGCCTTAACCATTTTCCCTTCTAATGCTCTTACCCCGAATCCAAAATGATGAGAATCCAGTACTCCTTTTGTAAACCCTCTTTGAAAACCTATTTTGGGCCAAAAGTCATGATGCTAGAATTTAAATCTTTAATTCAAAAATTATTTATCCTAGGAGGACCGATTATCAAAATGTTTACGAAATTCATTTCAAACTCATTTCAACAAACTTAATCTTCCGAGAAAAGATTTTCCTAAGTTCAACGGCATACCAAAAAAAAACGAGTTCCCAAAATTCACTTTGGTTCTCAAATGGCCCCAAAACCATGTTATTTCTCGAAAAATTTTCCCAACAAGGACCTTGTTTTTCAAAAATAAATCCTAAGGGATAACCTTGGGTATTATTTCTGAAAGAGATATATTTTTCCATTTATGGTTTCATCATCCCTAATAAGTCTCGTTAATAATAATTAGTATTCTTCATGTTTGGATTCATTCCTAGGAAAATACTCCTTTTCTTACGAAAACAATAATAATAGTAACACAAGAGTGAGTGCTGATATCAATCAAATTACCCCAAATACTTCCCTTGTCTTACTATTAAATTCAAAAAGAAAATTTTGTTCATCTTCTCGTATCCTTATTCCAAAAATTTAAGGTTAGGAACGCTGACGATGTTCATGAAGATAAGGTGGCCCCATTTTAAATAGGCTATGTAGATGAACCATGCACTCACTTTTGCGTGCTCCCAGAATAGGCGTTGTTTTGTCGTGAGTTTCACTTTGGCCCTATGCACTGCCTTCTTGCCCTCGGGCGGTTTATTTTGCAGTCATGGGAAAAGATTGTTTTTGAAATTGTGTGATTTCTGTATCACCCCAGCTTTCCGGGGTGAGCTCTTTTGAAGTTAGGACGGGTTACATTATCTTATCCTCACGGTTCTATTCGTACCTCATGCTATTCCCTCTTATCCGGTTGCTACAAACCCAGACAGGTCTACCGAAGCAAAGTGATAGATCGCCAAAGGCCCAGACCCGAGACTCTGCCCTACTGATATTTTCTCCTTACCTACCCAAGAGACCTATGGAACAAATCGCCGCCAATTAAACACAATGACGAGGAGCACATCGATGTGGTAAAGGGAAAAGGCACTACGCACACGAATGCTCCGTGAACTACTCCAACTGCAAGGACAAGACTACTGCCCCAAGGATTGCTCCTAAACACATTGGCGGCCAAGGCGGTACAACGGAAGAATCTCCAATTCGCCATAGGACCCCTCATGTATGGAGCTAGAAGAGACGAATAACGATTAGTGACATTTATTTTTAAGGGGGGTAGCACTACGAAACAAAAATATCAAAGAACCACTACGACATAAGTTTTGGAAGTGCGGCGACCTGGACTCGGAGCTATACAAACCAATACAAGAAGATTGGTAGGACCAGAGGTCTTATAGAAATAAGGACAAAAGACCACCATATAGATATCTCCTTCATCACCTCTGCATTCCTAAGGCCCCCTACCCCTAGGGCGTAGACCATTCCTACCCACCTATCAATAGAAAATTCTACAACCGTATGTCCAATAGACGATGCAACCACTTCATTCGATGATGACGTGAAGACGACAATGCCAAGAAACAAGTATTGGGAAGTCTACGACCTATCCAGGAGAATAAGGTTTCTCTCTTCCCTTCTGACTTCTCCAAGTGCTAACCCCTATTGTGCAGATTTTCACCTCTCTATGAAGCTAAAGGACTATACGTCGAGCAACACCTGAAAACCCCTTTTGCTAGCCAATATGACCTCACCTCCTTCTTTCTATTCTACCGGAATCTCGGGGTCGAGATTCATTTAAGGGGGGTAGGTTTGTAACATCCTAAAATTTAGATATGCAGAAATGTGAAACTTTTAGCGCTTTTCTTGCATTTTGCTGGCATTCAAATTTTCCTTTGAAAATTTATTTGAAATCTTTTGAGTTTTGTTACATGCAAATATGTATGTAATGAGTAGTAATATGCAAAGTAAATAGTAATAGTGTAAAAAAAATATATAAACCGAAAATCCAACAACTTCATCTAAATAATTACACTAAAATCGGTAATCTTAAAAATGAACTAGGGATTCAAGTTAAAAATTCAAAATCTGAAAAAAAATTGCTACCATCTCTTCACTGCTAATACACACTACTGCCTTTCACTTTTATATGCCTAGCTGAATCATTCATCTCACTGCCTTTTTCCACACCACCACGCCACCTCCTCTCCAACAGAAAAACACTTTGGTACATGTCCATTTCTCTACCTTCTCTCCTTCCAATCCCTTTCAAGAACCTCAAATCACCCAATGCATGTTATACCATTGCAATCCTCATCGCACGAGCAACCCATTCATACAAGTAGTTTTCACATGCAACATCGTTTGAGCAATTTCACAAGAGGTCGAGCGGCGGTGAGGCTCGTCATGACCAGACGGCGACAAGAGCGCGACCGGTAGCCAGCGGCAACAAGGCGAGGAAGACCGGCGGGCGGCGGCACCGAGATGGCGGGCCGACGAGGCCGACCGAAGCGCGGCCAGCGGGAGGCGGCGGCGGCAGTGGTGGCTGGAGGAGGTCGGCCGGCGCGGCCGGCGAGGCTGCAGCGAGCGGCGGCGGCTGAGGTAGCTAAAGCGGCAGCGTCGAGGAGGGAGCGGCGGCGGCTCGGCAAAGCCGTGCATGCATCGCATGACCGGCGCAGCAGAGGCGGCAGCCGGCAGCAGCTGCCGGAGGAGGAGTGGCGGAGTTGGTGCGGCGGGTGGAGCGGTCTTGGGCGGAGGCGGGCGGGGATGAGGATGCCGAGGCGACACCCGGGCTCGGCACGGTCGGACGGGAGTGGGAGGAGGCCGGCTGTAGAAAATCGGGGGGGATTAGAAATGGAGGAGGCCAGGCGCTGTCGGTGGAGAAAAAAAAAGAGAAGAAAGAAAAAGGAAAGAAAATTGAGGTGGGTCCCATTGTCATAGTTTGATTATTTTGGATTTAATTTAATAGAAATTTTGAAAGGGCATAGTGAGATATTGATTAAGAATATTGTGTAGATTTATGCTCTCATGAAATGATGATTTAGTAAATAAAGATTGCCTAAATAATAAATCGTAAACCCTTGCATATTAGTAAATGATATAGAATTAACCGTTGCAGAGTTTAAATCATAAACCATTATCCTTATGCTCTAACATTAAAATACCACCATCAGGCAAATCTCAAGTAGTAAATTTAATTAAATAGCAATATTGATATATATAACCATGAACAGCAAGTTTGACCTCAAGTAGATAAGAGTGTAATTACGATTAAATTGTGTCTAGCGCCAAGCAAAAGGATAAGGATATTAATGTCACAAAGACTCTAATTAAAAGGCCATATTAGTGTATAGTTATTAGAATATAATAGCTGGGGTCATTAGTAATTAAAATAATCCCACTAATATGTAACACAAGCTCAAGGATTCTAGGCATAGCGGTAATGGTATTTATATCCGAGTTGTATCTAAAACCTAAAATAGCCCGATGGTGCGGTCAATAAGAAATGGAAATCAATGGTGTTAACCATTTAAATAACAATGGCCAAATAAATAGTCCTATGTGCTAATAAATTAGGTGTTAATCATTTAATTAATAAATTGATTAATCAACCATAAAACTCACCTAACATATTACCATATGAACTGTCTCAAGCATAAGCTCGGGATTAAATTGATAAGTTAATTTAGTGTACACCATAAGCTCAGCTCGGGACCTAATTCTTAAAAGATAACCCTCGGTGCATGATACTCAACATCTCCGGACAACTTTTACACGATCATAGGATTAACCTACCTCATGGAACTTCCTAAATAAATGTAAAATACTAAAAGAAGTTACTAGTAAAATATTGAGCCAATCGTATTACGCCATTAGCTATACTTAGCTATCTCCTAACACTAAACAACAATAACCTCATGAGTACATACCCTAAAGATAAGTTTAATACTGAACTCTTACACGGTCTATAGGTCTAACCTGGTTCATGGAACTTCCTTGATAAATATAAAAATAGTAACAGAAATTAGTAATAAAAAGAACAAAGTCATCATATTTTACCACCAACTTCGCCTCAAATCACCCATTAACCCATAATAAAGTTAAATTGATTCCATTTGGATTTATGTGGATCTCTTGAGTTATTTGCTTTTATTCGTGTTCAATCGTTTAGCACGTAATTAGGAAGTAGAGTCACGAAGAATCGAGAGATCAAGTGTAATCAAGAGCAAAGTGAAGATCAAGACCGAAGCTCCAGAAAGCATTGTGTGAGCTCAAGACCATGATAAACCGCGCAAAGAGTCAATACTTTGATCATGTTGATCCTATATTTTACGCAAATTACTTTTGTTTAAATTATCAAATTGCATCTTTGTTATTTTATGTACAAATACATGCTTAATTCAAGATTCTAGTTATATGCCCATTGTTTGCCTTGATTAATATTACACCCCTTGTTGGATATTTGAATGTATGAACCTTGTCGCCTAGCGAAATTATGATAGTAACCTTTTGAAAATAAGTTACGTAATTTATCGCCATGCGTAGTGTTGCATAGATATTCATGGGCGTGGCGCCAAGCATCACACAATCATGAGAAGATTTGGTTGGGCAGTCATGGTGGTAATGACTGGTATATGTTCGATATGATTATTTTATGTTCCCAAAACTCTACTTGCTTGAATATCTGGGCGGATGGTTCGAGGGTGTGTGAGTGGTGCGGTGGAAGCACAATGTGGTTAGTGGAAGAACCGCCCGGATACCGCTAAAGGCGAATCTTGTCATGATCTCCCGTAAAGCGAGTGCAACCACAAGTCTCGTAAGTACAACTTGGCTAAGTAGTTGTATCGAAACTCCTGGACTCATCTCCTTTGGTAGTGGATTGAAGTGGATAAGCAAGGGCAAGGGGAGGCCTAAAGGGACACCAAGGGAGGTGAAGTTTTCCACTTGTTCTAAGCGTTGCGGGAAGGGGAGCCGGCTGCGTTAGTAGTATGGAGAACATCCGTGCATAGATGGGACCCACCGCAAGTGGGAGAAGCCCATAAGGTGAGATGATAAAGGAACTAGATACTTTGAGCAGTCCTTTGTGATGGTGCGCTCAAGCGCATGACTAAGGAATCATGTGGGCAACGAGTTGATTGTCTCTTGTGGTGAAAGTGTACAAACTCTGCGAGTCAAAACTATTCGAATAGCCGTGCTTACGGTCATGGGCGGACATGGGAAACTTAACGAGATATAGTTACTGTTTCAAAATGATTTGTGGGTGGGAATGGGAAAGTGAAGGGCAATGCAAGGCCCTGGATTGTGTTGTCCTGGGTGTCGTCCCAGTGATAAGTTAAGCGGCTATAACGTGAAGGATTAAGCATATGGTGCGGATGCCATGTAGCGGTGGATGGAATCTGAATCGCTCATGTTATTGCATTCTCATATACATTATGTTTTGTTTAAGCGCTAAGTCTCGGGAGGTTTCTATGTATTATATTTACGAGAGATCATGTGGAAATGATCCCATCTTTGTGATGAGTATTTGTTGTTGTTTGAAGGAAAACTGAGTTTGTTTTGGGCTTTTATTGCAAAGTCTTAACTCTGGACGAAATGAAGTCGTGTACAACTTGTCCCTGTGCCGTACGATCATTTTGCGTGTGGTCGGAGGTCGACAGGGAGGTTTACGACCACGCAGTGGCCCGTACGACCATGTTTGAGCGTAGTCGGAAATTTACCGAGCTCATTTGACCACATTTGGTCGTGGTGAAACCCGTTACGTGCGTGCGACCACGTTGAGTGCCTTCTGGTTGCAGCCGGGTGGTGTACGACCATGTTTGAGCGTGATCGGAAGTCTATCGGGTGGCGTGCGACCACGTTGTTGAGTATCGGGTTGCGGTCGGCGTGCGGTGATCGGAAGCTTATACGACCACGTTGCGAAGCCCTCGAAGATTTGACCGTGGTCGGCGGTCGTGGCTAGGGTTTACGACCACGTTGTAGCGATCGGGCGTCGACCACGTTGTTTGATCGGTGGTGCGACCACGTTGAGCGATCGGGAGTGCTCGACCACGTTATGGCACTAAGGGTTTACGACCACGTTGTGCGATCGGTTGTTCGATCACGTTGTGGCAGTCAAATTCGACCACGTTGTCGGCAGAATGACCGTGGTCGATGGAGCTCATTAAAACCGGTCGTGTGGGCACATATGGTGTCCGATTATGGTGGGAATCGGTCGGTTGGGTTTCTGGTGATGTTGTGGACCTTGTGGACTTGTTGGTTCATCTTCTTGGCAGGTTTGTCAATGTCTATTTTACGAGGAAAGGTGTGAGCTCTGTTGGTGACGGTCTGTTTAAATCGGTTGGTGCGGTGCTATGTGATGGTTTGCTTGTACGTGTGGCTGCGGGACTTGAGCTATTTCATGGTGAGGTGGGAGGACCGGGACTAGGCACGAGGAGGTGTTGAGGTCGAGACGGTCGGAGACGCCAAGATGATCGAGGTGGTGAGGTGGTTGCGGCCGGAGGCGAGGCTGGGCTGAACTGCTGCTGCCGAGCACGACGGGCAACAACGAGGAGGACCGGGACTAGGCTCAGGGAGGAGCTGAGGTCCAGACGGTCAGGAGGTTGGGTGCGGTCGTGTGCGGTGGAATAGACCGAGACTAGACTCTGGAGGAGTCGAAGGTCTGATCGGTCGGTTGCATGATCCTGGAGACAAGTCTTGGTGAGGCTTAGGAGGTCGGGACTAGACAAGGAAGTTGTTGAGGTCGAGCGGCGTGGAAAAGCCGAAGAGGGCGTGTCGTGCGGTGGTGGACAAGCATGGACAACAAAGCGGTGGAGGAAGCTTCTGGAAGGCGGCGGAGGGCATTTTGGAGAAATGTCAAAGCTGCGGGGAAGCATCCCTCCGTAAAGCACACGAGAAAAGAAGTGGATTACATTGGCGCTAACGGGCAAAGTGCGGGTCATTGGGATAGCGAGCAAAGCATTTGAGTTAGCGGGCAAAGTGAGTGTTAAAACCGGTGTTAGATGGGGTTTTCGGGTTATCCCAGTATGGACTAATGGATGGATCCATTAGGGCTAGTCTCGTGTGAGGCTATAAAGGGAGAGGGAGGAAAGTGTTACGTGAGGTTGGTCGGCTAGGCCTTGGAGGCGCCCTCTCCCTCCTTGGGAATGTATCTGTGTGTGTGCTCTAGGGCTAGAGCTTGTCCTCCCGGGGGTGGTTGCGAAACCTCCGTGTTATGATTTGAGAGGACTCATCTCTACATACTTGTTAGAGTTTATCTATGAGATGGATCGTGTTTGTGATCTGGGTTGAGAGGTCGTTCTTGAGATGTTTTCATTGATTTATTTGCCATCTCTTCATTCTTAGTTCCTTCGTATTTTCTTTGAGAGTTGGCTTATATTTGTTTTGCTCGAGCGGGAATCTGTCTCAAGGCTAGTTGGCGGTTCATTCCAGAGCGGAAGTTGATTTGGAAAATCCACATGTCTTTCGATTACTGCTTGATGAGTCTCTGTTCTATTTTTCATTGCATCAATTTTCTTTGGCGAAACAAAGACTTTCCTTTTCTTGGTAAATTCACTTCTAGAGATCATATACAAGTTAGAGTTCAAGTCTCGATTGGTTTCGACCTCATGCGAAAAGATTCCTCAAATTTTGCTCTGCTGTGATCTTGACGACAAAATAGAGTATTCATTGTCGTCATCCGATTTTCGGTTTTACGACCAAGGTTTGTTGAATCGAGTCTTTCGGTTGTGTGGTCGGCGGCGGTCGGATCGATTGCAGATATCTTCGGCTTTGGTTATCGACAACAAGTTGGCGATCGGCCACAACTAAGACCTCACGACCGATTCTATTTTCGGTTCTCTGTTGTCAAGTGACTCGGTCCCGGTCGGTATCGATCACGGAAAAGACTTAGTGTGAAGTCTGGTCTTCTCGGGTTTCATCGGTCGGTGGCTTTCCTTTGGAGATTTGACCACGACTTGCGATCACGAAGTCTTGGCCTTCGCTCTTCTACGATTTTCGACCGGCCAAGACATAGATCATCCGCTTTCTTTTGCCTTTGGTTTCGAGTGCTTGATGGTCGTAGATCTCGTGATCGTGTGCCCCCACGGTCTCATGAGGTGTCTGCGACCGCGATCGGTTATAGGTGCAAGTCGGTCTTCGACCATGTTGATCGTACGACCATGCCATTGGCTTACGATCACGGCGGTTCGGCCGGACTCATCTTCGATCTTGTCGGTCTTGTTTTGGTGGCTATCGACTTCATTGAATTCATTTGATCATCGATTGCCTACCAAGATGCTCTTGATCGAGTGGTCAAAGTTACGACCCTTTATGCGGGCTATCAACCAAGTTGTCGGTTTCGACCATGGTGTCGGTCTGACCACGTTGTCTTCCCAACAAGCGTCGCTGTTACCGACGACCTGTCTCTGCGGTGGATGTATTCGACTACGTTTGAGCTTCCGCCAAGTGGTGGTAATCTAACCACACGTGCTACGATTTGGTCATTAGATAGTGCGAATTCCTCATCTTCTACTAGACCTCATATCTTGGATCTTCATAGCTTTGTAGCTATTGGAGAATAAGGAATATGTGAATATTTAGAGGAAAAATTTATGGGCACCATTCACCCCCCCTCTGTTGCCTCATCCGGTCCTACAATTGGTATCAGAGCAAGGTTGGCTCTGTATCTGATCTTAACCGATCTGGAGCTTGGCAACTAGTAGGGAATCTTGTAAACTTCCTTTGAATCTTATTGGGGTGTTTTGCCAATGATGTCCTTTGCGACAAGAGGCTTGATTTCGGCTAGAGGATGATTTTAATTTGCAAGAAACCACAAGTGTGAGCTTTGTGGTACATTCTTTACCCTTGATTGATCAAATGCAAGGAGGGAGAAAGCCTTGGAGAACACACGGATAATAATGATAAGGACGAGCATCGACTCATCATGAGCAAGGTAAAACTTCATTATGACCTTGGCCTTGTCCAAGATGAATATACTTGCTCTTCGGGATAATGTGAGATGCCTAGATTATATATTGCTACATTGTTCTTGCTAGGTTGAAATCTCATTTCTCTTGTGTATATTGTGAGTCCTTCTCTGTAGACGGCAAAAATTTAATTTCTCTACTTGAATGTTAAAATCTGCAAATGAGAAATTAAAACTTTGACTCCTTGCACATGTGTAGAGGAGCTTGAGCTTGCTAGAGTTGGGTTTAGTAAAGCCGAGTTCCTCTGGCGTGTCGTCGTTGTAGTCGTAATGCCTTACGACCACGGCTTGACTTCTCGACATAGTCGTTGCTTCATACGACCATGTCTGTGGCGGACACTTCCGCTTGTTACCGTGGTCGGAAGTCCCTACGATCACGATTCTTTGGTCTGGCCTTGCTCGATTGTCATAACTGACTTACGACCACACCTGCAATTCCCAGTCGTGGTTGTAATGACCAACGATCACATCTCTCGGCTGTAGTCGTTCAAGACTATGCCTCTCGTGCTACGACCACGCTCATTTCTTCTCGACTATAGTCGTAGTACGTAACGACCACTCTTTTTCTGCTGAGTGGCCGTGTGTCAGGTCTTGGGGTCTCAAGCATTTGCTTACTAACCCCTTGGGATCCAAGACTTGGGCATTTTGTTCTTGTCTTTTGTAGGTGTCGGGCGTTGGATGGAGAACATGGGATCGAATGGATTTTAGTCTTACGCTTCATCACGTGACTAGAATATTTGTTGGTTCTCCACTTCATGGCCTCCAAGAGGTATGTACCTTCACGTTTGGCGTCTCCACCTACTTTGTGAGCTACTCTATACCCTCATGCCCTTATACTCATGTTTGACCATATTGGCATGTTGTGCTTGTTCATGTGCTCACATGTTCCATCTTGGCATGTTTTCTCTCAATGCTTTCATGTCATGCCTTTATGTGTATGTTGCTTAAGTATCCATGTACCTTGTTGTATTTGTTAGATACTTAAGCTTTGACTTGACTTCATGAGCTAAGTAGAATGTGTGTATTAGAAGTCAAGTATCATCATGACCTTGTGCTCGTAGTATCTATCATGGTTCACATCTTGCTCATTATGTTCATTCATCATTATTTATACATGTTAGCATACTTTTCATGATTTTGATTTGTCATGTTGTATGTCTACATGATGTATGCATATGTATGGACGGTATGAGCTTGGGTATATCTTGGATAGTTTCTACGTGTCATGATCTGCGTTTATTCATGCCTTTGTATATTTTCTATTATACATGCTTTTATCCATGCGAGCATATGCTACGTGATTGTTCTGTCACCTGCTATGTGTATGGTTGTGATTCATTGTGATACATGTATATCTTGATCTTATTCATTTAAGTTTTGGCATGAAATAAACTGTACAACATCTTTGTAGCATTAGTACGTGCTTATGCTTAGATATCATGAGATTTGTGGTTAGGTCACAAGCTTCTTCTAGTATTTGGTGGCTCTAGGCTTGCTTGCTCTAGATGCTTTTGTTGAGGCTAGATTGAGCTTGTGGCGGTGCGTGTTCTCATGTGTTCTATGTCTTTAATACTAGTGATGCTACTATTGTGGTCATTTGTCTCGATCTTGGATCCATGCACGTATTATTTACCCCAGTACTAGGACACCAGTTGTTCCCCTATGTTTAATCCGCAGGTTATGAATGAGGGGAGAGTGGTACAGCTGTTTACGACCGCTCCCTGGTCTTTATGACCACGTCGTAGTTTCTCGACCACAGGTATGGACTCTCGGTGAACCCATACCGACCATGGCGGATTCGACCACGACTACGATCCGGACTCAACCCGACCCATGACTCGGACTCAACTACAACCGATCCTCGAGGCGAGTTCGACCACACCGAACACGACTCCGACCATTCTCGAGACTCGTCTACGACCACGGTCTGACCGGGATCAATCGCGACCCGAATCATCTCGACTATGGTGCGGACTCAATTTGGATTCATCTGCGACCATTACGAACTCGGACTCGACAACGTCCGATTACATGACTTGACCGCTTGCGGAGGTGCGAACACATGTACGACCATGTCCAGGACTCATCTACGACCTCGTCCTGGACACATATTCGACCTCGACCACTACAACAACTTCCCGAGCAACGTAACCGAGGTTTGCTCCTGTGATCTTTAGTGTTACGCTTCCCGCCACTCGGCTTTGCATAGTATATGTCCTCTAGTGGTAGGAAGGGTCGGTTTGGTCGATGGAGCTAACTCTAGGTGATGTTGTCTCAATCACACTTCTCATCCAAATGGTTCTCTAGGATTATTTACTACCTAGTTTGGGCTTTGGTTCTCTAGGATTCTCTTCTACCTAGATTGAACTTTTTCTTGGCCACTAGAGTCTTTTGCATTGACATAGTGTGCCTTTGCTCCGTGGTATGAGGTTATAGGCTAGAGACCATGAGGATAGAGTGTGTTTGAGGATCACCTTCTTGAGTTAGAACCTTTCCCTTTTGGATTTTGTGCCAAATTTTCTGGTTCTTCTCAATTTGTCTTCTCTAGGGGGAGTTGGAGTCTTTTACATGCATTAGGCTATGTTTCGAGGAGAGCTTAGGGTGGTTTATCCTTATGGACTATTGTGAGAAGGAGTTTACGTGTTTTATTGCTTTATTCATTTATCTTGCTCTGTTCTCATTTTTGTTGCCTTTGCATCGGGGTGCATTTGGGTTAGTCCTCTAGCATAGATTAGGCGTTTCTCTCGTCTAGTTAGACTTCTTACTCTTATCTATGCTTTAAGGACTGCCTGTTTTCTCCTCTCTTTACCAGCTTCTTGTTTATTGCTTTGGTTCAGGGGGAGTTCATTTGGGAACTTCTGGAGCTTAATTTTGACTTAACTCAACTTGAACTAAAAGCTGCATCACATGTTAAGGGGAGTGGATTTTACGCATTGCATTCGCATTGTAATATAACCACATTGAGCCTTGATTATTATCCGGTTATGACATGCTTTCAATGCTTTACACCTTGCCATGATTTGTGCTCCATTGCTAATCGATCATGACTTTATATGTGTAGTCAAGTCTTTGCCACGATAGGTTAATTAAAATGCCAAATTTGACCTAATTCATGTCATGTTCATATTTGAGACTAGTCAGCCTTGTGTTATCCTTTTATGATTCTCGCCATGTCAAATAGGCTGAGTTGAGTCTTGAATCTTAGTTGAGCAATAGATTGAGCTATACAGTTTCTTGATGACACATAAGTTAGTACAATCTATTAAAAGCAAAAAGATCTCTTTTGTGCGAAAAAACTGATCTCACCAATTCTTTCTCATGAGACGGCTTGCCATTGCACAAGGCATGAACTCAGGGGAGTTTTGGATGACCAAGATCATTTCTTTAAGCTTCTCGCTTGGAATGATCGCATAAGGCTTGAGGTCTAGCACATGGCTGAATAAAAAGATGGTTGAAAACAACCATGTGATCTCTAAAGAAAAATATCAAATGTGCTCAATTGCTAAAATGTTCAATGTACTTCAACAATTGTATCATTCTTGAACAAATAGCACTCTAGTTTGCTCAACACTAGCTTCTTGATTCCATTTAGCTTATTGACATGGCTTGCATCATTTGTGGATATCATTAGCTAGACTAAAATCTTGTTTGACTTGACTTGCTAAGCACTTCAATTAAAATTCAGATTATACCTTATTTTGCTTAGCTTCATTTTACATACATAGTCATGATCCTTGTAGCATACTTGTATGTTATGGCTTGGTGTAATACATTTGGGTCATTTTGGATAATTCTCATGGCTCTGCATACTTTGAATAATCAAATCAACCATTTCATCCATCATCATGACTTATTCTCTCTCTTGCATACTTGATGTGTTTATTGCCAAAAGGGGGAGAATAGAAATAGATTAAAAAATTTCTCGAATGCAGGAACTGCTAGAGTTTTGAAGATCAATTTGCTCTTTATTTATTGCTCTAGTGTTCCTTCTGGCGACATGGTCATTATTTCATTTTCTATCTTTGGACCATGTCGTCTTCTACAAACTCAACTTCATATTTTACGGTGTTTGTCAATATACTCATCAAGGGGGAGATTGAGAGATCATGTGGAAATGATCCCATCTTTGTGATGAGTATTTGGTGTTGTTTGAAGGAAAACGAGTTTGTTTTGGGCTTTTATTGCAAAAGTCTTAACTCGGGCGAAATGAAGTCGGTATACGACTTGTCCACATGTCGTCTGATCATTTTGCGTGTGGTGGGAGGTCGACGGGGAGGTTCACGACCACGCGGTGGCCCGTGCGACCATGTTTGGCGTGGTCGGAAATTTACGAGCTCATTTGACCACATTTGGTCGTGGTGAAACCCGTTACGTGCGTGCGACCACGTTGAGTGCCTTCGGTTGCGGCCGGGTGGTGTCGACCATGTTTGAGCGTGATCGGAAGTCTATCGGGTGGCGTGCGACCACGTTGTTTGAGTATCGGGTTGCGGTCGGCGGCGTGCGGTGATCGGAAGCTTATCGACCACGTTGCGAAGCCCTCGAAAGATTTGACCGTGGTCGGCGGTCGTGGCTAGGGTTTACGACCACGTTGTAGCGATCGGGCGTCGACCACGTTGTTTGATCGGTGGTGCGACCACGTTGAGCGATCGAGTGCTCGACCACGTTATGGCACTAAGGGTTTACGACCACGTTGTGTGATCGGTTGTTCGATCACGTTGTGGCGGTCGAATCGACCACGTTGTCGGCGAATGACCGTGGTCGATGGAGCTCATTAAAACCGGTCGTGTGGGCACATATGGTGTCCGATTATGGTGGGAATCGGTCGGTTGGGTTTACGGTGATGTTGTGGACCTTGTGGACTTGTTGGTTCATCTTCTTGGCGGGGTTTGTCAATGTCTATTTTCGAGGAAAGGTGTGAGCTCTGTTGGTGGCGAGTCTGTTTAAATCGGTTGGTGCGGTGCTATGTGATGGTTTGCTTATGCGTGTGGCTGCGGGACTTGGAGCTATTTCATGGTGGCGTGGGAGGACCGGGACTAGGCACGGGGAGGTGTTGAGGTCGAGGCGGTGGGAGGCGCCAAGATGATCGAGGCTGGTGAGGTGGTTGCGGCGGGAGGCGAGGCTGGGCTGAACTGCAGAGGTGAGCACGACGGGCAACAACGGGAGGACCGGGACTAGGCTCGGGGGAGGCTGAGGTCGAGCAGTCGAGGAGGTTGGGTGCGGTGGGTGTGCGGTGGAATAGACCGAGACTAGACTCGGAGGAGTCGAAGGTCTGATCGGTCGGTTGCATGATCCTGGAGACAAGTCTTGGTGAGGCTTAGGAGGTCGGGACTAGACAAGGAAGTTGTTGAGGTCCAGAACGACGTGGAAAAGCCGAAGAGGACGTGTCGTGCCAGGTGGGCTGACAGCATGGACAGCAAAGCGGTGGAGGAAGCTTCCTGGAAGGCAGCGGAGGGGCATTTTGGAGAAATGTCAAAGCTGCGGGGGAAGCTGTCCCTCTGGTAAAGCACCTGAGAAAAGAAGTGGATTCTGTTGGCGCTAACGGGCAAAGTCGGTCTGTTGGGATAGCGGCAAAGCATTTGAGTTAGCGGGCAAAGTGAGTGTTAAAACCGGTGTTAGATGGGGTTTTGGGTTATCGGTATGGACTAATGGATGGATCCATTAGGGCTAGTCTCAGTGTGAGGCTATAAAAGGAGAGGGAGGAAAGTGTTACAGTGAGAGTTGGTCGGCTGGGCCTTGGAGGCCGCCTCTCCCTCCCTTGGGAGTGTATCTGTGTGTGTGCTCTAGGGCTAGAGCTTGTCCTCCCAGGGGGAGTGGTTGCAGAAACCTCCCGTGTTATGATTTGAGAGGACTCATCTCTCTGTACTTGTTAGAGTTTATCTATGAGATGGAGTGCATGTTTGTGATCTGGGTTGAGAGGTTGTTCTTGAGATGTTTTCATTGATTTATTTGCCATCTCTTCATTCTTAGTTCCTTCTGTATTTTCTTTGAGAGTTGGCTTATATTTGTTTTGCTCGAGGCGGGAATCTGTCTCAAGGCTAGTTGGCGTTCATTCCAGAGAGCGGAAGTTGATTTGGAAAAATCCTGTGTCTTCGATCTGCTGCCGATGAGTCTCTGTTCTATTTTTCGATGCATCAATTTTCTTTGGCGAAACAAAGACTTTCCTTTTCTTGGTAAATTCACTTCTAGAGATCATATACAAGTTAGAGTTCAAGTCTCGGTTGGTTTCGACCTGCATGCGAAAAGATTCCTCAAATTTTGCTCTGCTGATCGTCTGTTGACAAAATAGAGTATTCAACATTCGTCATCCGATTTTCGGTTTTCGACCAAAATTGTTGAATCGAGTCTTTCGGTTGTGTGGTCGACGGCGATCGGATTCGATTGCGAGATATCTTCTCGGCTTTGGTTATCGACCACAAGTTGGCGATCGGCCACGGCTAAGACCTCACGACCGATTCTATTTTCGGTTCTCTGTTGTCAAGTGACTCGGTCCCGGTCGGTATCGATCACGGAAAAGACTTAGTGTGAAGTCGCTGGTCTTCTCGGGTTTCATCGGTCGGTGGCTTTCCTTTGGAGATTTGACCACGACTTGCGATCACGAAGTCTTGGCCTACGCTCTTCTCGATTTTCGACCGGCCAAGACATAGATCATCCGCTTTCTTTTGCCTTTGGTTTCGAGTGCTTGATGGTCGTAGATCTCGTGAGTCGTGTGCCCCACGGTCTCATGAGGTGTCTGCGACCGCGATCGGTTATAGGTGCAAGTCGGTCTTCGACCATGTTGATCGTCGACCATGCCATTGGCTTACGATCACGACGGTTCCGACCGGACTCATCTTCGATCTTGTCGGTCTTGTTTTGGTGGCTATCGACTTCATTGAATTACATTTGCTCATCGATTGCCTACCAAGATGCTCTTGATCGAGTGGTCAAAGTTACGACCACCGCATGCGGGCTATCAACCAAGTTGTCGGTTTCGACCATGGTGTCGGTCTGAACCACGTTGTCTTCCCAACAAGCGTGCTTTGCTACCGGCGATGCACTCTCTGCGAGTGGATGTATTCGACTACGTTTGAGCTTCCGCCAAGTGGTCGTAATCTAACCACACAAATGCTCGATTTGGTCATTAGATGATGCGAATTCCTCATCTTCTACTAGACCTCATATCTTGGATCTTCATAGCTTTGTAGCTATTGGAGAATAAGGAATATGTGAATATTTAGAGGAAAAATTTATGGGCACCATTCACCCCCCTCCGTTGCCTCATCCGGTCATACAATTTCAAAAGCTAAACGATGATAAAGCTTCTTCTTTTACAAAGTAAAATGACAGGGAGATTAAATAGAGTCGTAGGAAAGGAGGATGACTGTTGTGGTAAATACATAACGATGATTGGTGGATTCATGTCGATTATAAGAAGAGAATATTAGAAAGGGTTTAGGAGAAATAAATCGGTGGAGTCTATATGAATGGATGGGTTAGAAAGATGAGTTAAATGATTTTGGAAGATTAGAGAATGCAAAAGAAATTGTTGGATTACGACATTAATATAAATTCTTGAGAGATGTTAGTAATAATGTGATTGATAGGATTTGATTAAAATCTTGGAAGGATGAATTGAATTTTGGGTATATCGGAGGAATAATAATAATTACGGAGTATAATACGGATCAATGATTTTGGAGAATTAGAAGAGTGTAAAGGTAATTGTTGGATTTAATGGGATTAACAGGAATTGATCTAGATAGATGATTTGAATTTGAGGAAATTTGGAGATATGATAATTGAAGCATAAACTAGATTAATGATATTCTTGGTGCAGAAGTATTGATGAATTAGTTAGAGATAAATAATGAAAATAAGGATGATTATGGAAAGAGCAATTTATGGTTTTGGATCATTAGCAGAAAGGATTGATTTGTTAGAAAGTTCGATATGAATGATGTCGATGGATTAAAAGTAATCCTATTAGGAATCATTGGAATTGAAGTAGGGAGTTGGTGAATATTGATTACAAGATTGGACTAGTATGAATTCGGAATACGTGAAGACATTGGTGGATTCAAAATGAATGTATATATATAAAGAGTTTGATCGGTGGATTAGCTAAATGATGCCACTCATTGTTTGGAGTCTTAGATGACATTTAGTAAGAAAATTGTGTCTTTGGAGAATTAAGTCAATTATGGCATTTGGGGGAGTGAGTCAATTTGGCAATCGCCGTGGGAAGTTTTAGGTAGCAGTAATAACACTATAGTTTAATAATAACAATGCTGCCAAAAGCGTTTTCTGGCAAATAAAACAACCCGAGCCTTTCCTTTGATAAGCCATGCATACTATATCTTGGCATTACGTGTATTGGCTCATGAACACGGTGGTTAGTGTGCTCACACTCGCTCTCATAACAAAATCGAGAATCGGAATCGATCACTACGCATCGCCAATACTTGGGTCTTGAAGGCAAAGAAGGTGAAGGCGTCAAGGGCTGGGTCGCGAACCTCCGATTGGTACGCACTGTGGGCATGTCCTGAAGGTCCCACCTGTGTGCTTCGTTCTTCCGCTGCTGCAATTTTCTGATTTCGGCCTAATCGGCCCATGAGTAAGTTTACTATTTTATTTATGCTTCCGCATGGTATGTATTTGATATTTATTTTACGTAGCGTGAGCACTATCTCGATCCGAGAATAATGCATTAAATCACGAGAGGATTCGAGATAGTAAAATCTGGGGCCCTCTGACAAGGAGCGCGGAGTAGCGGAGGCGGAGGCGGCACGGCGTCGGAGACCCCGGGCGCGAGGCCGGCGATGTGACACCGAGCCGGGATCCGATCTGGATCGGCGAGAGGGGGCGGGCGACGAGAGAGGAAGGAAGCGGGCGTCGGCGAAGAAAAGAGCAGGAGGCGGGCGGAGAAAAGGAAAAGAAAGAGAGAAGGAAAAAGAAAAGGAAAAAGAGAGAAGAGTGAAGGAAGAGAGAGAGGAGAATAGTGAACACATACCATTATGTTAATCGTGTTAAAATTATGAAATATCGATGTCGGTATTGGTGGCGGAAGCTTAATTAAAGGCTGTCCATAGATTAAAATTGCTACTCAATTATTAGAGTTCATAATTAAATATCTGCTAAACTTTGTTAGTAGTATAAACCGGTAGAACTGCAATAATAAATATCCGTAAGCTTATAAATGAACTAGACGTGTCAATTGGTTAAATTTGGTCCGAGTATATTTTCGAACCCGTGTATTGTTATTTAGACCGCTTATCGACATATGTAATTACCTAAACAATGTGGTTAGTAATAATTAAATTATAGAAATCTACTTTGAGTACTTCTGAATATTAGAACCAACTAATTGTAGTCCGGCGATGTAAAGTTTATACGCTGAGTAAACCTGTACGCGTAAGGATGGAATTAAAGGACTGCAATCTAAGACTATTTTGTTGTGGATTTAAATACCCAGATAATTGGATTAGATCCCTCCAAACAGTAGAAAACCATTAATTAGTATTTACGATGATTAGAATAAATGAATTGCCATCTGTAGATTAAAAACATAGCGTACACCGATTTAACTAAGGTATTGCCAATTAAGTCATTCAAGGTTGTAACTGAATACCAAATTAACCTAGATAGTGTTAAATCATATAACTGTCTTAGTAAATATTCTGGATTAGAAAAGATAAATCAAATGATGCCCATAGGCTGGAAAGTGCATGCATACTAGGTAAATTATCATAATGTTATTGAGATCCCTAGTGTACATTTCAATGCCCAGTTAATTTTATTAGTCGATTATAAAATGGTAGGAAAATCACTAATTAGTATTTTAATTATTAGAATAAACTAATATTTATATTCTAAACTAATATCCTTTTTAAAGATGCAAAATGGTTTGCAATGACTAGAATAGTACGCTATGATTTAAAAGCATGTGTGCCGAATAACTTGTATACAATGATTTAAAAAGCTTAAGTCATAACCATTCTCAGCTAACTAAAGTAAAATTTAGAGATCGTACGAGGACACTTTCGTTTAGTTTAGTTAATTATTTGCGTAGGTTTTTATTTCAATTGTGTCGATAATTTAAAATAGTCACGTGCATACTAGTTGCGAGAAAATAGGTTTTGAGTAACCTTAGAGACTTAAAATGAATTAGGGAGGTGAGTAAATACATATGCACCTATAAGAAATTAAATAGACATATGTGCATACGCGAGATCGGCTAGGATTAATGTTCGTCGTTATGTTTGTACATACATCTAATTAATTATGTGTAATCAAGTCATTGCTAACGACGAGTAGTGTATCGAAATTAATCTTGACACCGAGATCGGGTTAAATTGAGCGAAGCCATATCCTAGAGCACAAGCACATCGACACTTTGAATTTTATTATAATTCTGTAAATTAAATCGTAGCCGACGTATTTAATTGCAGGCGACAATCCAAACCACGGGAACGACTTCACCTGATCCTACGTGAATCCGAGTATATGGTTAAAATTCAGGCAAGCATTCCTTTGATCAAGTCTTCAGATTATATTCTGTAAAACAAGTATTTTGTATTAATCTAGTATTACCTTGCATGGAAGGAATAAAAAGTATTTAAATCGAGCAATGGACTTAAGAGGCAACAGAAAAGAGTTGATTGGCAACTGATGGAGCAGTTGGCCATCTTGTTAAATAAGAAGGTCGGCAGAGGTTGCCAGGGCAGGTGACATGTGGGCAGGTTTGGGACCTCTGCATAAGAATAGAATATAAGGAATTACAAACTTCTACCGTGTGAACAGACCGTACCACACTGCATCAACCAACATTCCGTTTCCGGGCGGACAGACTAGTAGCTCTATTGAGGTATTATATTCTCCACATGGTAAGTATTATTTGGGGAAGAACCCACAAGAGCCGGACGGTGCGGAGTGGGGATCCACACCAGCAGAACCAGGCGGTGCGTGGGCCGGGTGTGGGGAGGCGGATCGCAGAACAAGGCGATCGGATATTCACAGCAGAGTGCGAAGGCGATATATTACGCAGTTGGGTGTTGGGTGAGTGTCAGAAACCACCTCAGCCAACAGTTAATGTCGCTTTCGGTGGGTCTGCGTGAGGGTGTTACCACTCCAGACTGCCGTTTGTGAGTAACGGGTGGAGATATAATTCGAGATAGATGCAAGCGTCTTGTACTACGATCCGGTACCGCATCTAAGAAATGCGGAGATCTAGACGACCAGCAGGATCGAGTGGTGATGGGTAAGTGATACAAGCTTGCAAATGCTCACCAAATCATGAATTCATGCTGTCTCCGGAAAAGGAGAATTACGGAAACTTATGGGGTTTTTGCTGTTTATGGGTATGCTCAGTAGTTTTCTAAAATAATAAATTGAAGTTCTCTCAAAACCAACAAACCTATCTTCTATATGTCATGAGAAGGAAATTGAGGAAAGAAAATGAGAAAGAAAGGATAAGAAATGAGCAAAAGATTGAGGTAGGAATCGATATTCATAAAGGTGTAGAGGATGAGCATTCGGTGCATTTTTGCTAATAACGCTTGCTGAGTACTTCTGTACTCACCCTTGCTATTATCTCCCTTTGCTTAGGAATATGTCAGTTCAGCCTGGATGAAATACCGTGGACTCGGATTACAATGGTACAAGGTGGACATCCCGTGTGGGGATCGAGTGAAGGTTGCAATATTTTAGCCCTTGGAGGTTTGTAATAAATTTTAGCCCTGCGTGGCGATATTTTTGTAATATCAGTTTGTCTCTAATTATTGTTCTGCTGTAACACTCTGATTGGATTATTATTCGTTAGAGCGATGTTTTATCGGCTAAAACGAGTAATAATCCGTTGACCAGCGTTATTATCCCATGGTAATGATGCGGGTCGTCACACAGGGGGCTAGTCAAAGCCACGTTGAGAAGTGGCATGAGAATAGCTGCATGGAGTTAGTGGTTAGTGGAGAAAGTCTATTGTTAGCTAAGTCTATTGTTAGTCACTAGGTGAGGCTATTTAAGCCAGGTAATATGTTGAGTAAATTGAGAGCGATGGAATAGAAAGACAAGAGAAAATCCGGCGCAAGTTAAGTTAAATGCGGAAATTATCTCACGTGTCTATGTTCCTCGTCTCCCCCGTGTAGTGTGTGTCCACAGGTAAATATATGTGTAAGATCCTGGTATTGTGTTCCAACAGCGCCCCCGTCAACCATCCATGCATGAAATATTCATCCGCGAGCTCCACGTATTCATCCATGCATGAAATATCCATCCGCGAGCTCCACGTATTCATCCATGCATGAAATATCCATCCGAACTTCACGCATATATGCGTACAACTTATACATTCTCGTATCCATTCATGCATGCATACAACTTATACATCCAAGTATCCATCCATGCGCGAACCTCTCTCTCCCTCTCCGTCTTGGTTCTTGGCATGCAGGTGATGGATGAGCCGAGCCTCTTCCACCAGCCGCAGTCCGACGCGCAGGTGGCGGTGGCGAAGGCGCTGGTGCAGCAGCAGCAGTACGCGGCGGGCGAGCACCGTGTGCATGCATGGCACATGCACGTCGTACATGACACTGCATGCACTGCGCTCCGGGCCTTCGCATGCCCTCAACGAGACTTCGCCGCGATGGCGTCGCTGATGTTCGGTTCGGCTTCGAGACGACCTCGCCAGCCTCCGCTCAGCCCCGCGACGACGTCGCCGGTATTCGGTTCGGCTTCGCGACGACCTCGTCATCCTCCACTCGGCCTCACGATGACTTCGCCGGTCTTCGCCCGGGAATTTCGCCGAGCCTCGCTTGGCCCGCGGCGACTTCGGCGACCTTCGCTCGGCCCTGCGACAATTTCGCCGGCCTCTGCTTGGCGAGGTCTCATCGAGGTCTCCGAAGTAGGCTACCCCCCCTCGTCGGCGAGGTCCTGGCAAGGTCTCCAGGCAGGCCATACCTCCGCGCCACGCTCCATGTTGGCGAAGCCCCTGTGAGGTCTCCGTAACAATCCATGCACGCGCGAGCTCCACGTATGCATGCACCCGAAGTGCCCGTTCATGCATGCACGTGAAGCATACAACTTTGCATGCACTACGTAACGCCTAGCGGCTGCAACTCCAGGCGCATACATGCGTGCATACATGACTGAATTCTACTACAGAAAGGGTCATCACAGACGGTTCAACACTCTTCACTTACACAGCTCGCGGCATACATCCAGCTTTGGTCCTACGTTACGTACATATATAACAACTCAGTATTAAAAATTAGATTAACTAATTATTACTAAATATATACCGGCCACATGTATTATATTGAGGCTTAATTTGCTAGCTCAATTCATATTATAAACACAACAGCTATTATATAACCAACAATTTTACAAATTAACCATCTTCAATAACACTCACTAATTACTTAGATCTAAATTGTAATGCAATTAAAGAAAAAATAAATTTCCTTACTAACCATATCTAGAGCTACCAGAAAAAGTATGAATGAATCTTCAAAACTCAATCTCTGTCTCTTCCCACCAAATTAACTGGCCTGAAATAGCCTAGCTCGCCTCCTGAGCGAAGGAGTGCGTGCGATGGCTAGATCTGGATCGAAATGAACACGGATGCGGTGCGGCGGCGCATTAAATGCTTAGTGGCATTATCACGAGGCGGGTTTTTATTACAAACCGTCTGTGAATTATCCTGAACCGTTTTTTATTAAAACTCGTCTGCAATAAATATTATCACAGACGGTTTTTTATTAAAACCGTCTGCAATAAATATTATCACAGATGGTTGTTTTTTAAAAACCGTCTGCGACGCCGCCAACACAGACGGTGTTCAATTAAAACCGTTTGTGATAATGCAAACTGAGAACATATCTCGATCGTTATACGACGCGTCTATTTCATTAATGTTTGGTATACGAACCATCTATATCATTAATGTTTGGTGTATACGAACCGTCTGTGCTCAAGGTTAAATATGCGCGCCTAATGATCCAGATCTTGTACATACGTACTGTCCTCTCATCTATAGCTAGCATTCTTGTCTCATCATCTCCTACTGTTCTTATTTACAATATGGATTCTACTGTTCTTCTCATCATCTCCTTCCTGTCATCAGTTCATGAAGAGTTGTTTGGCGGAATCTTCAGAGGTGGCCAGCAATTTACATCTGGAGCAGCTTCTCTGGTCACGCCCTGCTCTCCTTCCCTAACTTTCTTGCATCCGTCAGCTCGACCTGATCATCCGCCGTCGACGGAGGCGTCTCGCTGCCGCTCAAGACAGGGAAACAACCCTCACCCTGGTTCTTATATACAATATGCACAAAGCGGAAGAAGCAATTGTGGCATTGGAGAGACTAATGAATAGCATTGCCGTTCAAACAGAAACGGCAGATTCTGAGGAATCTTATAATGCTATCATCTACGAGATTATGACGTACGCTCGATCATTTGCCAATCTGGAGGAGGAAGTGTTAAGGACAAGGACAATCTTAACGGCGTTCGAGAACTCGTGAGCGCCTCCAAGTCCCAAAGTCGAAGAAGAAGCATCTGAAGCCCGAAGATTAGAATCAGGAATCTCTTTATCTCTGCGACTTTTGTAATAAATTTGCCTCAATTGAAATTAATAAATTTGTCTTTATTTGTGATCCCCTGTCTGCATGCAATTTGATTGGTTGTTATTATGACAGACGGTTTTTTATTACAAACCGTCTGTGATAATTCCATATTATCACAGACGATTTTTAATACAGACCGTCTGTGATACTAAAGTATTACAGACGGTTCATCAGTAACAACCGTTTGTGATACTCGTCTTCTCCAACGCCGCCTACACAGATGGTGTCTAAATTAAAACCGTCTGTGTTAGTGTCGGTCACAGACGGTTTTGTTAAATCGTCTGTAATTGATCGTCTAGTTTAGGTTTTCTGTAGTAGTGGAAAGTCCATACGTAAGCATGCCCCATGCTGCACGTCTCCGGACTTCATGCCGCACGAGCCCGAGTAGGCTTCGACCCCGCGAGCCTTCGCCTCGGCTCCGCGGTGACTCCGTCGGCCTTCGTTCAACTCCATAGCGACTTCGCCAGCCTGCCAGAGCCACCTCGCCACCGGGAAGCCTTCGCCGACCTCTGCTCAACCCCACCGAAACTTCACCGGCCTTCACTCGACGCGTCCCTCCGCCTCACGTATACGGCGGCTCTGCGCGACTACGGCCTCCGACGGGTATGGAGCAGTTAGCCGGTCGCCTCCGCGCTGTCGAAGGTGGGCTCCGAGCCTTCGCACGTCTCCGACGAGGTCCACTCTGCGCAAGCCTGATCTCTCCGAAGTCATGCATGCACTCTACCTCCGCGCGAGGGATGGATTCACGTATACGGTGGCTCCACGCGACTACGGCCTCGATCCGTCGGGTACGGAGCAGTTAGCCGGTCGCCTCCGCGCTGTCGAAGGTGGGCTCCGGGCCTTCGCACGTCTCCGGTGAGGTCTAAACTGCGCCTCCGACCACGAGTAAGTGCCTCCACGCCACGGCCTCCGCTGCGTCTCTCCGCACCGCTGTGGTCTTCGCGTCTTCGCGACATAAGCCTTTGCCGCTGACTTCGCTCCGATCTCCGCGACTTCGAGCTGTGCGGCCGCGGCCTCCGCACTTGTGGCACCCGCCTTCAACGGCCTCCGCAGAGCTTCACGTTGTTAGGAATAAACCACGTCACGGGGTCCTGGTCCGGACGTGCGCGTTTGAGTCTGTTGCTAAGTTGATCGAGTCGTAGGAAGAGTGAAGTTCGTGGCGCCGATTCGTGCGGAGGAAGCCGCGTCGTCGATCGGCGAGTGGCTCGCGACGTCGCTGGCGGGTCCTGCGGATCTCGTGCGGCGTGGAGGCTGGGCATGGAGGCACGGAGGCCGAACTCTGCGCGTGGGAACTGAAGACTCGGAGGTGCAGCGACTTAGTCAGTTTTTCTTCACGTCTGTGTGGCCGAGTAAGTTGTCCGGCTTAGTAGGACAGTTTGAGAGTCTTTGAATGTTTCGTTTGATTGATTCCTGCATGTAACGAACACTATTTTTAGTAGTTAATGAGAGTATAAAGAGTGCCTCGGTAGACCCGAGTGATCAGCGCTCTGCATCATTCTGTTTCCCTTCCCAATTGTTTCATGTTTTTGTCGGATATTCGTCAGGCTGCTGTTCATGGCTGAAGAACCTTTTTTCTCAGCGACCGGTGATATCTGAGCGATTAGATGCGTAGCCATCTCGACATTTGGTATCAGAGCTAGCCTGTGAAGGAGAAGAAGATGGCATCGCAGCAGGAGCTTGGTGCCGGCAATAGCGGCTTGAAGTCACTGTCGCCTTTCGTGACGGACCGCGTCGTCATCAACTCTGGCGGGATGGAGGTCCCGATGCTGACGAAGGCGAACTACCACGAGTGGGCGCTCGTGATGCAGGTCAACCTGGAGGGCATGGAGCTCTGGGACGCTGTGGAGTCCGAGAAGGTCGACCGTGGCAAGGATCGGAGGGCATTGGCCGCCATTCTGCGCGGTGTGCCGCCGGAGATGAAGTCCGGGCTCGCCAGCAAGAAGAGTGCCAAGGAAGCGTGGGCGGCGGTGAAGTCCTTGAGGATGGGCGATGCGCGCGTGCAGGAGGCCAAGGCGCAGCACCTCCTCAAGCAATTCGAGCTTGCGGCGTTCAAGGACGGGGAGGCGATCGACGACTTCGCCTTGCGTCTCGGCTCTCTCGCCACGGAGCTGCGCGAGCTGGGGGAGAAGATGGAGGAGGAACGCGTCGTGAAGAAGATGCTGCGCGTTGTGCGGCGGTACAACCGTCGCGTGCTCCATTGAGATGTTCGCGGACTTAAAGGCGATGTCCATGGAGGAGCTCGTCGGCAGGCTACACGTGGCGGAGGAACGCTGCGGTGGTGTTGAGGCGGCCGCGGACGGCGTCGGACGACTACTGCTCACGGAGGAGCAGTGGGAGGAGCGCCGGCGTCAGCACGGCGGCAAGCAGCGGGCGCGCGGCGGCGAAGGAGCACGGCGTGGTAGCGGCGAGAGGCGTGGTGGCCGGAACGACGACCACAGTGACGACGACGATCGCAGCAGCACGAGCTCGGGGAGCAGGCGTGGCGGGAGTCGCTACCGAGGGCGATGCTTCGACTGCGGCGAGCGCGGCCATATGGCCAAGGACTGCCGCGGGAAGAAGAAGGAAAGGGTTCTCCTCGCCGACGTCGACGACGAGCCCACGCTCCTGTAGGTCGGGGCGTGCGAGGTGTCGTGGTTTAGGGGGTGATACTTCACGTATGCATGCATGGGATATTCATCCATGCATGCAGCGGAGCTTCACGTATGCATGCATGGGATATTCATCCATGCATGCATGAGCCCTGTGTCCACTGCTCGTCTTCATGCGGGAAAAGACATCAAGTCCATGCCGTACCTCCCCGCCGCAAGTCTTCGCGTAAACGTCGCAACCTCCGGCGTCGGGGACCCCGAGCGTGTTGGCGAAGCCTCCGCGCGCAGGATGGCGAAGAACAAGCAGCAGGAGTGCATGCAGGCGGGGTAGATAATATGTGCTCCTGCTCCTTCGGCACGCACGTAGCCTCGTCCCCTCCAGCCGAAAACTGTAGCCCTACCTCGGCGGCAACGGCGTCCGTGGCTGAGGCCACCGCCGTCCGCCGGCGACATGGTCGTCCTGACGAGGCTGTTCGAGGAGGCGACGCCGTGCCTGCACTACGGGACGCGGGAGAGCGTGGAGTGCGCAGCGGAGCTGGTGAAGCGCGGGGTGGTCGGCGTTAGGGACTTCCAGTTCTTTGGCGGCTTTTGCGAATGGGAGCGCGAGCAGCTGCGCAGCCCCGCCGTTCTCGGACTCGCTCTGGGAGGAGGTGCAGGGGCTCGTCGTGATGTCGAGCCACTCGCTCCGTCGAGCTTGTGCTTCACGGACCCCGAGCGACTCCGAGCCTCCGCTGCATAGTTTCCGCGCCGAGCCTCCGCCGAGCCAGCTGCTCTGCAATCTACGTCGAGCCTCCGTCGAGCTTGTGCTTCACGGACCCCGAGCGACTCCGAGCCTTCGCTCCGCACCCTCCGCGCCAAGCCTCCATTGAGCCACAGCTCTGTAGTCTTCACGTCGAGCCTCCGTCGAGCTTCTGCTTCGCGGACCCCGGGTAGACGAAGTGTTCCATGGCCAGACCGGTGTGGCGCGTGTGCAGCCCTGGCAACGAACTGCGCACATTACTATGCGCGGCACTGCTGCAAAAGCTCGTCATGGGGACCTCAGCCTTGTTGGGAATCTCCCAGAGATCAACACGCCAACGCAATCTGCAGAGAAATTGCTTTCTGACGAAGAACAGTAATATCAGGTGGAAATGAAAGACAGCAGAGGAGAATACTCAGTTGGGGCAATTTTCGTATCTCTTTCACTGAATGCAATGTGAATACAATGGTTAACCCATTTTACAACTGACTCAACAGAAAAGTAAAGCTTCTAGCTTCGATCCGATATTGTCGGACACACACACACGATGCAGCGCCTAATGCGCGGTTCTGTTTAACTGAAAATGGCTAAAGTCTGAAACTTTCAGAAAGATGCGCTAGACTCTGAAAACTTCGGTTCAGAGTGAACCAGCCTGATCAAGTCAGGGTTATTTCTCACACACTCCCCCTTAATCCTGGCTTGAACTTGAGTGCTCTATTACTCCCAGCAGCTCTCTCATTTCAGCAAATTTCACTCTCGGCAATGCTTTTGTCAGAATGTCAGTGCATTGTCTTTCACTGCTCACATGTTCAACTGAAATCAAGCCTTCCTCAACACATTCCCGTATGAAATGAAAACGGGTATCTATATGTTTACTCCTTCCATGAAAAACAGGATTCTTCATTAGAGCTATTGCGGATTTATTGTCCACTCTTAGCACTACTTTCTTAGGCTTTTGTCCAGTCAATTCACTGACCAGGTTTCTCAACCATACTGCTTGACAAGCAGCAGCAGTTGCAGCCATAAACTCTGATTCACAGGAAGATAGCGCCACAGTTTTTTGCTTTTGTGAGCACCAGGCTACAGGACCTCCTCCAAAATAGAAAACCAACCCTGTAGTGCTTTTTCTCTCATCCGGATCACCCGCGAGATCACTGTCACTATAGCCCACAACATCTCCTTCTCCTCCTCGGCAATATGCAATACCAAAGTTAATTGTCCCTTTGACATACCTGAGTATTTGTTTCACAGCTTGGAGATGACATTGTCTCGGTGATTCCATATAACGGCTGACCATACCCACTGCAAAACTTATGTCAGGTCTTGTATGAGTTAAATACCGAAGACTCCCAATTAAACTCCTATACTCAGTTGCATCTGTTGGAACTCCTTCTTCATCTCTTGTCAATTTTAACTTCGGTTCCATGGGATACTTTGTAGGATTGCATTCCCACATCCCTGCTTGCTGCAGCAACTTCTTAGCATAGCCTTCCTGTTTCAGCATGATCCCTCTGCTGTTCTGTTCCACCTGGATCCCGAGATAATAGGATAGGATCCCAAGGTCACTCATCTCAAATTCCTCCTGCATCTGCTTCTTGAACAATTCAATTTCACCTTCGTTTGTTCCAGTGACTAGCAGGTCATCAACATATACTCCTACAATGGTGATATTTGTACCTGAGTGACGCTTGTATACAGCTTGCTCCTGAGGACATTTCTGAAAACCGAAATTTTTCAGTGTTTTGTCAAGTCTAATGTTCCAAGCTCTCGGCGCCTGCTTCAAACCGTATAAAGCTTTTGAAAGCTTGTAGACCATCTGCTCCTTGCCTGCTGCAACAAACCCATCTGGTTGTGTCACATAAACGTCTTCTGTCAGCTCTCCATTTAGAAATGCGGTTTTGACATCAAGATGATGCACCGTCCAGCCTTCCTGAGCTGACAAAGCAAGCAAAGTTCTCACTTGTTTCCATCCTGGCAACTGGAGCAAAAACCTCATCAAAATCAACTCCTTTTTTCTGCACAAAACCTCTAGCTACTAGCCTAGCTTTGTGCTTAACTATCTTTCCATCTGCATCTTTCTTCTGCTTAAAGACCCATTTCAATCCAATTGGTCTGTGTCCTGCTGGTAGCTCTGTCAAACGCCAGGTATTGTTCTTCACTATTGACTCAATTTCACTTTGCATTGCTTCTTCCCACTCTTTTCTCCCCACTGCTTCTCTGAAGTTAACCGGCTCATCTTCAATTAGCAATAGATGTTCTGGTTCAAGGTCCTGTACTTGAGTCTCTTCATATATATCTGCCAGTGACCTGAAACCCCTGATAGGAGTGGTGTCGTATCTTGTGAGTCGACCAGTTGTTCGATAAAACATGCTCGGTGACAACCGACATTTTCTGATGAGACACATTTGGAGTCAGTGGTGGCGAATCTGACTGAACTGACTCATCTTCTGCATTGCTTCTATTTGCTCTGCATTTCCACCACCATGACTGCTTTCACTTGTATTTCCGACTGGGAGGTTCTCCTCTTGACCGCTCGTAGCTGCAGCATGGATATCTTGATTCTTGGTTACCTTTCATGTGATCTCGCACCAAACTGCCCTCTCGGTGTCATTCTTGTCGCATTTCTTCCCAGTCCCATTTCTTCTTCTCATCAAATACTACATCTCTACTTACATGCAGTCTGCAGTTTTGAGGATCAAATAACCTGTGTGCCTTGCTCCCAGGTTCAGTTCCAAGATACACCAATTTCCTGCTTCTGTCCAGGAGTTTGTTCAACTGAACCGTCGGCACTCTGGCATAAGCAGTGCACCCGAAAACTTTGAGGTGTGCAAGACTTGGTTTCCTTTTTTTCAAAGCTTCATACGGCGTGGCTTCCTTCACAGCCTTGGTTGGAACTCTATTGAGTATGTATACTGAATGCCGCACCGCTTCACCCCATAACTTCCCCGGTACTGCCATGGACTTGAGCAAGCTTCTTGTGGTTGCAAGTACAGTTCTGTTGCGGCGTTCCACCACTCCGTTTTGTTGTGGTGTGTATGGTGCAGTGAGGTGTCTCTGGATTCCTTTCAACTCACAGTACTCCATGAATTTCTGAGACACAAACTCACCACCTCTATCAGTTCTCAGACACCTCACCTTTTGAGACAATTCCCCTTGAGCTTGTGCCTGGAATTTCTGGAATGCCCTGAAAGCCTCATCTTTGCTCTTGAGAATGTATACCCACATAAATCTGCTGTAGTCATCTACCAGCAAGAAGAAATACCGATTTCCTCCAATAGTTTGTGGGGTTATAGGTCCACACAAGTCTGCATGTATCAACTCCAGTGGGCTTCTAGCTCTGTACTCGACTTGCAAAGGGAAAGGCAATCTGCACTGCTTGGCTACAAGACAACCTTCACATATCTGAGTTGGATGCTCTATCTTTGGCACTCCTCGGACCAAGTCCTGTGACACCATTTGCTTCATGGCTTGAAAGTTTAAATGCCCTAACCTTGCGTGCCATAACCAGCCTTCATCATCCAAGCTGGTTGCTAAACATATTGGGGCCACTGTGTGCAAACTCTTCTTGTACAATCTGTTTGCTGATCTCTGTATCTTCATGAGCAGTCTACTCATTCTATCATATAACCACAGAAAATTACCATTGATCACTACTTTGCATCCATCTTCGGCCATCTGTCCTAGACTCAGAATGTTGGTATGCAAACTCGGAATGAAATAAACTCCTGTGATCAACTTTTGTTCACCATCTCTGCATTCCAGTAGAACTGCTCCTCTTCCTTTAATTGGCACTGTTGAGCCATCCCCAAACCTTACTCTACCGACAATACTCTCATCCAACTCTGCAAAATGTGATTTCTTTCCAGTCATGTGGTTTGTAGCTCCATTGTCCAAAAACCAAACATCTTCCTCTATCTGCAACTTCTCAGCATACTTTTCAGATGATAGTTCCCCTTCATTCAGCAGAACCGTTTCTTCCATTTGTTGAGAGCAGACCAGATAAAAGGAGTGCTGGTTGATCCTCCTGAGTGCAAGTGAGATTTACTTCTTCTTCTTTATGTTTACCACTTCGACATTCAGAGGCATAATGCCCATAATTTTCACATGAATAGCACTTTATATGGCTCTTGTCTTTTCCTGCAAAACCACTTCCTGCTCCTTCCCGGCGTGGTGTGTTTAAACTACTGCGGTCATTTCTCCCTCGGCCGCGCCCACGACTCCTTCCTCTTCCACGGCCACGCCACTCCTGCTTGCCACTCCCGCGCCCTCTGTTGCCCGATGAGGAATCACAGCTTCTTCCCTTTTGCCTTGCCTCCCACTCTGCTTGAGTTAGAAGAAGGTGACCATCTCCATTTGCCCGGAGACGTAGTCGTTCCTCATACGCCTTCAATCTCCCAATTGCCTCCTCAAACATCATTGTCTCAAGATCTGAATATTGTTCTATGGATGCAACTAGCCGAAGGAACTTCTCCGGGACTGAATCTAGCAATTTCTTAACTAAAGTTGATTCCTTCAAAGATTCACCAAGTGAACTGAACTTACTTGCAATTGCGCTGAGTTTTCCGGCAAAATCGTCCACCGTTTCTCCTTCCTTCATCTGCAATCCCTGAAACTCGTTCTGCAAGGTTTGAATCCGTGCCTTCTGCACGCGATCTGCTCCCAAATACCTTGTCTTCAAGGCATCCCAGATCTCTTTTGCGGTCTTCTTCTTCGCAACTTGCAGTAGGACGTCTTCAGGTAACGCCTGGAAGATGAAGGCTCTTGCTGTTTTATCTTTCTTCTGATCCGCCGCCGTGCCGGCCGGCAGTTCCACCGCCTCCCAGATGCCCTGGGCGTCCATCAGCGCTTCCATCCGGATTGCCCAGGAAGTATAATTCACTCCCGTCAGCATTGGGCACTGGAGCGACACACCGCCACCCTCCCGGTTCGCCTGCTGCGCCATGGACTCGGTCTGCAGTTGCTTGAACGTGAGTGGCTCTGATACCACTTGTTGGGAATCTCCCAGAGATCAACACGCCAACGCAATCTGCAGAGAAATTGCTTTCGGCGAAGAACAAGAATATCGGTGGAAATGAAAGACGCAGAGGAGAATACTCGGTTGGGGCAATTTTCGTATCTCTTTCATCGAATGCAATGTGAATACAATGGTTAACCCATTTTACAACCGACTCAACGAGAAAAGTAAAGCTTCTAGCTTCGATCCGATATTGCCGGACACACACACGATGCGGCGCCTAATGCGCGGTTACATTTAGCGAAAATGGCTAAAGTCGAAACTTTCGAAAGATCGCTGAACTACGAAAACTTCGGTTCAGAGTGAACCAGCCTGATCAAGTCAGGGTTATTTCTCACAAGCCTCACCCTACGGAGACGAAGGAGCGACATACTCAACTATCGTACGCCCGCTCGGCACCCACATGTTGGGATCTGTCTCCGCCCATCAGACGTCGCGCGTGCAGCTCCCGCAGCATCCAGGCCTCGAGTTCCGTCTCCGGCCGTCGGACGTCGCGGTGAAGCACTCATGTTGCATTGCATGCCTTTGCGTTCATGTTGCATGGCATGCATGTATTCACATCGTGGCTTATACACTCATGCACTCATGCACATGCATGGCATATTTCCTACGTGCATGTACACTTTACGCACGTGCATACACTGCACGCACGTACTTGGTGCATACACCTCGGCCGCCGCATCATCTACGTCTCGATCACGTCGGCTCCGCCCGCAACGCGTGGATGGACGCCTCCACGCGCAGTCTACGGACTCTAAATAAGACATAGCATCGATGTCCGCCTCCGCACGCACTTCATAGAGTATAAATAAAACATAGCGTCAAGGTCCGCCTCCGCACGCACTCACCGCCCGCAACGTGTGGAGGGACGCCTCCACGCGCAGTCTACGGACTCTAAATAAGACGTAGCATTGAGGTCTGCCTTCGCACGCACTCTACGGAGTATAAATAAGACGTAGCGTCGAGGTCCGTCTCCGCACGCACTCTACGGAATATAAATAAGACGTAGCGTTGAGGTCCGCCTGCGCACGCACTTTACTGAGTATAAATAAGACGCAGCGGGGGACGCCGCCGCACGCACTCTACGGAGTATAAATAAGACGTAGCATCGAGGTCCGCCTCCGCACGCACTCTACGGAGTATAAATAAGACGCGGATGTTGTCCCTGCGCACTCTACGGAGTATAAATAAGATGTAGCGTCGAGATCTGCCTCCGTGCGCACTCTGCGGAGTATAAATAAGACGTAGCGTTGAGGTCCGCCTACGCACGTACTCTACAGAGTATAAATAAGATGTAGCATCGAGGTCCGCCTCTGTACGCACTCTACGGAGTATAAAGAAGACGCGGATGTTGTCCCTACGCACTCTACGGAGTATAAACAAGACGCGGATCCCGCGCACGCGTGGATGTTGTCCCTACTCCGTAGTATAAATAAAACCTGGTTGACGTTCCCACGCACTCTAAGGAGTATAAATAAGATGCGGATGTTGTCCCTGCGCACTCTACCGAGTATAAACAAGAAATGGATCTCGCGAACGCGTGGATGTTGTCCCTACTCGTACTCTCCCGAGTATAAATAAGACGTGGTTAATGTTCCCACGCACTCTACGGAGTATAAAACTTGCGTAATGGCCGAGACACCAGGGAGTGCCTCACTTTAACGACGCAGCACCTGGACATCGCGCCTCCGCGTTCGTTGCGCCAGGGAGTGCGTCACTTTAGCGCCCTCGGCCTACGCCGCAAGCGCCTGCTCTCCGCGGGCACTGTTTTTGAAGGTAGGAGAACGGTAGTGTTGCCTCCCTGCCTCCACGCGCGCAGCTCCCTTGGCCTATGCCGCGAGCGCCCGCTCTCCGCGGGCACTGTTTCTGAAGGTGGGGGAACAGCAATGTCGCCTCCCTGCCTGTGCGTGCGTAGCGCCCTCGGCCTACGCCGTAAGCGCCCGCTCTCCGCGGGCACTGTTTTTTTAAAGTGGGGGAACGGCAGTGTCGCCTCCCAACCTCGGTGTGCGTAGCGCCATCTGCCTACGCCGCAAGCGCCCGCGTGGGGGAACGGAAGTGTCGCCTCCTTGCCTCTGCATGCTTCATGCCCGCTCTCCGCGGGCACCGTTTTTGAAGGTGGGGGAAGGGCAGCGTCGCCTCCCTGCCTCGGCGTATGTAGCGCCCTCGGCCTACGCAGCAAATGCGCCTAGTGGGCAATGCCTCGGCAGGACGGCTCGGCCCCGGCGCGAGACTTCGTCATCCGCCTGGTAGGCGCTGCCTTGGCGACACAACTCAGTTTTAGAACAGCGCCTCGCCGCCTGCCTTATAGGCTCGCCTCGGAGCGGCGCAGCTTCGCCGTCCGCCTAGTAGGCAATGCCTCGGCGGGGCGGCTCGACCCCGCGCGGATTTCGTCGTCACCGGTAGGCGCTACCTCGGCGAGACGACCCGGCTTCGGCGGCGCCGCCACGCCGCCGCCTTGTAGGCATTGCCTCGGTGGAGCGGTGCGCCTTCGCCGTCTGCCTAGTAGGCAATGCCTCGGCGGGACGGCCCGGCTACAAGGCGGCATCGTCGTCCGCCTGGTAGGCGATGCCTCGGTGAGATGACCCGGCTTCGTAACAGCGCCTCGTCGCCCGCCTTGTAGGCATCATCTCGGCGGAGTGGCACGGCTTCGTCGTCCGCCTAGTAGGCAATGCCTCGGCGGGACGGCTCGGCCCCGGCGCGAGACTTTGTCGTCCACCTGGTAGGTGCTGCCTTGGCGACGAGTCGGCTTTAGAACAGCGCCTCGCTGCCCGCCTTGTAGGCTTGCCTCGGCGGAGCGGCGCAGCTTCGCCCCACCTAGTAGGTAATGCCTCGGCGAAATGGCTCGGCCGGCGTGGGACTTCGTCATCCACCGTAGGCACCGCCTCGGCGAGACGACACGGCGAGCAACACCACGTCGCCCGCCTTGTAAGCATCGTCTCGGCGGAGCGACGCGCCTTCGCCGTCAGCCTAGTAGGCAATGCCTCGGCGGGACGTCTCGGCTCCAGCCCACGGCTTCGTTGTCCGCCTGGTAGGCACTGCCTTGGTGACACGACCTGGCTTCGAAGCAGTGCCACGTCGCCCACCTTGTAGGCATCGCCTCGGCGGAGCGGCGCGCCTTCGCCGTCTGCCTAGTAGGCAATGCCTCGGTGGGACTGTTCGGCTCCGGCGCGCGGCTTCGTCATCCGCCTGGTAGGCACTGCCTCTACGAGACGACCCAGCTTCGGAGCAGCACCTCACCGCCCGCCTTGTAAGCATCGCCTCGGCGTAGTAGCGGCACTTCGCCGTCCGCCTAGTAGGCAATGCCTCAGCGGAACGGCTCGGCTCCGACGCGGGACTTCGTCGTCCGCCTGGTAGGCCATGCCTCGGCTGGACGACCCAGCTTCGGAGTGGGATTCTATGGACCTCTTCGCAGGCATTGCCTCAGGGGGCTGCAAGCTACTAGTTGCTTCGGCTCGCTAGTCGGTACGCTCGCGCTTGATGTCGGGGAATGGGGGGCTGGGATAGTTTGGCACGTCAGCTCGCCCATCGGGACCTCTGCGCTTGCTGTCGAGGGAGTACTGTTGTGGGGGTGGCCCAGCCCCTCGTGACCGGGCCTTGTAACTGGCCTAATATGTAATAGGATAAATAATATAGAGGAATATACTCATATAAATATACCAATGTACCCTCATCCTTTGTAAGTACTAAGGGGTAGAATGGAGATTTCTCATTCTACTCACTCATGTATATAAACCCCCATGAGGGGCAGGAGGAGGGGCATCCTCTCATTCTTACCAAGCCTCCCACAGATATGGCTCTTCTCTTCTCCTTCTACTAGTCCCCTTCTTTACTGTTTGGCATGTAGCCACAACACACCTTTAATAGATTTAGATCCTTCTCCCACTTTCGACCAGTGTAGAGGGGTTCGGCATTTTCTTCCATACAAAGCTTCAAATGGGGACATTTGCAAGCTAGCTTGATAGCTATTGTTGTAGGCAAACTCGGCATAGGCATACATTTATCCCAAACTTTGGAGAAATCTAGGACACATGCTCGAAGCATGTCTTCTAATATCTGATTCACCCTCTCTGTTTGACCGTCCGTCTGAGGGTGGTAGGCCGTGCTAAAATCCAAGTGGGTGCCGAGAGCTTCATGTAGGCTTGGCCAGAAATGCGAGGTAAATTGAGAACCTCGATCTGACACTATCCGTTTTGGTACACCGTGCAAACACACGATGCGTGACATGTACAACTCCGCCAGTTTATCCCCTTTGTAGGTCGTCTTGACGGGAATAAAATGTGCAACCTTGGTCAACCTATCGATTACAACCCATATGGAGTCGTATCTTGATTTGGTCCGTGGAAGTCCTGTGATAAAATCCATTCCGACTTCTTCCCATTTCCACTGAGGTATTTGCAAGGGCTGTAGCAATCCTGCTGGCCTCTGGTGTTCAACCTTCACTCTTTGACACACATCACAACATGCGACATGTTCAGCGATGTCCCTCTTCATACATGGCCACCAGTACCACTACTTCATGTCTTGATACATTTTGGTACTTCCAGGGTGGAGGGAATATGCAGAGCTATGAGCCTCCTTAAGCACCAAGTACTTAAGGTCCTTCTGGTGGGGCACAAAGATAGGTGTCTCGTACCTTAAAACTCCTTGTTGATCCATCTTCATCTTAGGAGCCTTCCCTTCTTCCATTAATCTTTTCATCCTCAAAACAGTTGGGTCTTCTTTTTGTGTGGCCATAATTCTCTCTTCTATATTGGTTTGCACTTCCATTACCGCTATGGTTCCTTCCTCTACTAAATCTAAATTTAATGCCACCAACTCTTTGTATAGCTCAGGCTGGTGTTCCTGAACCATTAGGTTATTACAGTAGGCCTTACGACTTAGAGCATCCGCTACCACATTAGCTTTTCCCGGGTGGTAGTGGACACTTAGGTCGTAATCTTTAATCGATTCCAACCATCTCCTCTGCCTCAGGTTGAGGTGTGACTGGGTGAAGAAGTACTTGAGGCTCTTGTGATCTGTGTATATGTCACAGTGGTTGCCAATCAGATAGTGCCTCCAAATCTTTAAGGCGTGTACCACCGAAGCTAACTCCAGGTTGTGGGTTGGGTAATTTGTTTCATGAGGCGAAGTCGTCTCGGCGATATGCCACAACCTTTCCTCCCTGTATTAGTACGCACCCAAGCCCTTGATGTGAGGCATCACAGTACACCTCAAAGTCTTTGCGTACATCAGGTAGAACTAGCACAGGAGTGGTAGTCAGTCTCTTTTTCAGCTTCTGAAAATTTTCTTCACAAGCCTTGGTCCATCCAAACATCTGCTCCTTTTTGAGTAGCTGTGTCATTGGCCTGGAAATTCGGGAAAATCCCTCTATAAATCTTCTGTAATATCCCGCTAAGCCAAGAAAACTCCGTACCTTAGTGACGGAGGTGGATTGCTTTCATTTGGTTACTGCTGCAATCTTGGCGGGGTCAACGGACACTCCTCCTGTAGAGACTATATGCCCCAAGAAACTGATGTCACTTAACCAGAATTAACACTTGCTAAACTTGGCGTATAGATGATGTTCTTTTAGCTTCTCCGGCACCAGGCGCAGTTGCTCAGCGTGCTCTTCCGCATTCTTAGAATAAATGAGAATATCATCAATGAATACCACTACAAACTTGTCTAAATATTCCATGAATACCTTATTCATGAGGTTCACAAAGTAGGTCGGGGCATTTGTCAGACCAAAAGACATGACTATAAATTCGTACAGTCCATATCTAGTGGTAAAAGCTGTCTTGGGTATATCCTCAGCCCTAATCTTTAACTGGTGGTAGTCTGATCTCATATCTATTTTGGAAACTATGGTGGCTCCACCAAGTTGGTCAAACAGATCATCAATCCTGGGACGGGGGTACTTATTCTTAATAGTCACTTCATTCAAGGCCCGGTAATCCACACACATCCTAGCTGTGCCATCATTCTTTTTCACAAATAATACTGGAGATCCCCAAGGTGAAGAACTAGGTCTGATAAATCGTTTTTTCTGCAGTTCCTGGAGTTGTTTCTTCAACTCTTCCAATTCTTCAACTGTCATTCTAAAGGGTCTCTTGGAGACTGGAGCAGCTCCTGGCTTCAGGTTGATGACAAACTCTAGGTCTCTATCTGGGGGCATGTCTGGCAATTCTTCGGGAAATACTTAAGGATAGTCTTGCACCACTATCATTCCTTCTAAGGGTACATCTTCACAATAATATATTGCCCTGCCCCATCGATATGGTCGGTCCACTTTTACATCTATGGTCACTTCAGGGCACTTAGTTAGCTTTACTGTCCTGGTGGCACAATCTATAACCCCTTGATATCTGGCTAACCAGTCCATTCCTAATATAATATCCAGGGTCTGGGAGCTTAATACTATCAGGTCCGCTAGGAAGTCACACTTCTCCATGGTAACCTTTACCCCAGGGCATACTAAGGTGGCAGTAATCATACCAGCTGGTGAACTAAGTACTACTGGCCTCTTTAGAGGATAGATAGGTAACCCCAGTTTATCAGCATATCCCTTGGATATAAATGAATGTGAAGCCCCTGAGTCAAATAAAGTTTGTGCTAGTATTGACTCGACAGAGAACGTACCCATAAGAACTCATGCCGCTTCCTGGGCCTCTTCGGCCGTGATGTGATTGACGCGCCCCGCTTTGGTCTTGATGTATTCTTCGGCTTGTGAGGATCACTGTCCCCGCGGGATGCGGAAGCTTGATTGCGCACAGAGGTGGTCCCCAGGTTGATTCTCACTTGATTTGTCTGCCGTTGCGGGCATTGGCTAACAAAATGCCCCTTTTCCCCACACCCGAAACAGCTTCTGTCGGTGGCAGAGTTCACCCCGGTGAACTGGCATGTTGAGCGTGACTTTTGAAAGGAGCTTCCACCAGAACGGGGTGTGGAAGACGTGGCCCTAGTTTGATTGGGATTTGAGAATGCGGGCTTGTTAAAAAGTTTCTGGACGAACCTCCCTTGGGGTCGCTGTACTGACAGCTTCCACTTGCGGCTGGCTTCTAAATTCTTCTTCTCATTTTCTAGAACCAATGCCTTGTTTACTAACTGATGGAAGCTGAAGAAGTCTTGGACAATCAGTTGCACCCTCAATTCTTCATTCATACCCTCGAAGAACCTATCGATCTTCTCTTCTTCCTCCGCCACGTCCTTAGGGGCGTAGCGGGCCAACTGTGTGAATTTAGTAAGATATTCACTTATTGACATATTCCTTTGCTTCAGGGTGTGAAATTCATTCTTCTTCATCCTCATCACTCCCGTTGGGACGAAGTTGGCCTTGAAAGCCGTTCTGAATTCCAACCACGATATGGCCTCCATGTTGTTGCCGGTGGTGGTATCTTCCTGGCCCCTGGCAGCGAGATGGTTTTCCTACCAATCTACCGCCGCTCCTTGAAGTTGATGAGCATCAAATATTACTTTGTCGTCTTCTGCGCACTTGGCCAGGCGTAGCTTCCGTTCCGTATCCCGAAGCAAATCTTCGGCTTCGAGCGGCTCGTCGGCCGAGGAAAAAGTGAGTGGCCGGGTTCTCTGGAAGTCGGCCAAGTCAGCTCTATGCCCACCGAAGCTGCCTTGCTACCCAGCATAGATGGCTTGCAACAGCTGGGTCTGCTGGGCCATAACTTGCGCCTGGGTAGGATTAGCCGGAGGGAGATCAGCTCCTCGGTCTTGGGCTTGTCCACGTCCTGTGAGCTGGACCCCCTGCGTGGAGTCCACCTCGGTTTGATTAAGCGTAGTGTTAGCCTGTGCTCTTGTCATCCTCTGGCTGGCCATCTGCAGTCGTAGCTTTTCAACTTAAATGCTAATACTTAATAAGTGAAAGGGGGGTACCACCCCATACATAAAACCAATAAGATAAATGACCAAAATAATTTCAACACAAGGCCATTTCATTAAGTATAAATTAAACATCACATAGCCAGCTGTTATGGTTTTCAGGCCATGCTGGACTTTACAAGCACATACATACTAAAGTTCATGATTACACAAACACGAGACTAAAACACTGACATAAGCTACCTCTAGTAGGATAGGGACCTATGCCTGCTAACACTGACCAACCTCTAGCAAGCACTAATACTAACCACATACTGCCACTAAACTCTGAGGGGTCGGTGTCGGAGTCGGAGCGCGAACGGCTACGGGAGCAACGAGTCTCCCTCAGCGTAGGGCGGACTGTGGCCCTGGGGGCCACACGCTCTTGCGCACGGTGAGTCTAGTGCGGAGCCCTCCGGAACCTGGTGGGGGTGGTGCTGGAGCCGCGACTGGTGTAGGAGTCTGCTGAGGCGGGGTGCGGGCGACAGCTGCCTCAGCCTTGGCCTCTGCCAAGGCCTTCTCGCACTGGGCGAGTTGCTCCCGTAAAGACTCCACCTCACCGTGGCGGGCAAGTAGGTGCTCCCTGAGTGCTGTGATCTCCTCCTGGGCTACAACGTGGGCCGTCCCCATGGCCCGAGTGAGGTCCACCTGGTGCATAAGCGTCGGGTCATCCTCCAGCTCGGTCACACGGGTCCCATCGTACCTGGCGTCCTCCGTACGCAGTGGGTAGTAGCGGAAAGGAGTCTGTCTCATCACGGCCGTCTGAATGTCGCAAAGTCGGGCCGCGGCCAGACGTGCGGCATCCTGTAGAGCTGCAGCCACCGTGCTCCTCCGGTGGGTGGTCCGAAAGACGTGGGGTGGGTCTCCCTCACACTAGGGGTAGATGAAGACCTCTACCAACCACGACTCGTCTCCTCCAGTCCGGGTCCTCCGATCACGGTAGATGGGTGGCTCTGGGTAGCCCAAGTAGTGCAGCAACTTGTGGAGTAAACCCGCAAACTCCCCCTCGCGTATTCCATGAGCCATGAAGTCCTAGTGACTCGAGTCTACTGCTCCGGCCATCTGTAATTTAAGATAATAGCGTTAGTAATTTCAAAATAATAATTGAAAAGGTAGAGTAGTGCAGATCTAGGAAGGATACGTGAAGAAGTATTACTCTATATTTTTAAGAAATTCTTTTTATAAGTTTTTCAATAATCGCAATTCTAAATTCTAACGACCACCTAAGGCGTTTACCCTACAGTCGTATGCTCTGATACCAGCTCTGTCAGACCCAGATTTTTCAATCCAGAATCTCCTGTGATTTGCTGCATTATTCCCTGGATTAGTAGATAATGCACACAGGTACATTGCTGTATCATCTCATACATCGCATACACATGAATATTACATACCAGAGTTTTAAATTATACCACGTCGGGCAACAGTTTTTTTTACAAAAGCGGCACCTAGGCTGACATGTCATCATTACAACCAAACAGCGGAAACAAAAGCCAAAGTAGGACCAAATCCGCAGGCAAGCGACTGGGGGTAAGGTGAGCATATATGTTACCTAGACTTAGGTAACATACGTTCCCACGATGCCGAAGGTAAGCTTGTCTATGTTTAGAAAACATAATTAACGCCCTAATGTTCTTCTTCATTTCTTCCTTCTGTGACGGGGGCATCTTCATGAGTATAATGATCCTGCGTCCCTGTTTCTGTTTTTGGTAATGCGAGTGTGAGCACACTAACCACCGTGCTCAGCGAGCTAACACACAGATATGCAATATATAACATGCTAGGCTACTCAAAGAAAGGCTTGGGTTTGATTTTCTTTTTGCCCAAAATTGCATTTAAATAAGATACTTAGAATACTCCTATGACTTAGCAGTTTTGAACACAAACGTATTATTTAGGAAAATACCACATTATTAGCGGTCCAGATTCCATCCACCGTTACATGGCATCTGCACCATATAGTGCCTTTCAGCGTTATAGCCACCTAACTTACCACTGGAACGACATCCAGGACAATTCCAAACTAGGGATTTCCACTGCCCTTTATTTTTCCAATTTCACCCACAAAATATTTTTAAACAGAACTATATCTAGTTAAGTTCCCATGTCCGCCCATAACCGTGGGCACGGTTATTCGAATAGTTTTGACTCTACAGAGTTTGTACACTTTCACCACGAGAGACAATCAACTCGTTGCCCCACATGATTCCTTAGTCATGTGGTTGAGCAGACCATCACAGTGACTTTTCAAAATACCTTACCCCTTCCATCATTTCACCCTATGGGTCGCTCCCACTGCGGTGGGTCCCATACGCCAGCGGGATGTTGTCCTTCTAAACGCCTAGCGGTGGCCTTGCCCCTCGCTAGCCCGCCACAGCAGAACTTCACCCTCTGTGAGTGTCCCATTCAAGCCATCACGCAGACAGCCGCTTGCACTACTCCACCACCCTCTCCTGTGAGGATGACTTTCAGGGTTCGGTAAGTCCACTGGGCCAAGTTGTACTTTACAGACTTGTGGTTGCACTGTTTTACGTGAGAGGTCATGACAAGATTCGGTCCTTAGGGGTATCTGGGCGGTTCTACCACTAACCATTTTGTGCTTCCACTGCACCACACACCAGCCCTCAAATCGTCCGCCCAGATATTTAAGCAAATTGGGGTTTTTGGGGAGCATAAAATAACCATTCCAGTATTTTCTAGTCATCCTCACCATGACTGCCTAAATCATTATCATACTTGTGAGTGACAAATTTTTGGGGTATGTAAATACCCCCGATTGACTAGCAATACTAAGCAGTGCAATATTATAGACTTATTTGCGAAAACTACACCTAATATAGTTTACTATGGCGAAAAGGTTCAGTCATCCAAGAGTGTCAACGGATAATACTAACAAGCATAATACTGGGATCATAGCTAGAATTTGAAAAGCGAACGTCAAGCTATGACATAAAATAGTAGCATGCATTTGATTAATTTAAAAGAAACTAACTTTGCATAATCATGGGTTCAATATGATCAAAGTGTTAACTCGCCTTGGTCACAGAAGTCTGGGTCTTGAGTGTCGGGGTCTGCAGCAGCTGCGGCTTCCTCTTCTTGGGCCTCGTACACTATTTTTACGTGCGTGAAAATTTGGATAAAAATCAGTAAAACAACCAAAATATCATAACAAAATTCAAACGAACTTTAAAAATATTTGTTATGGTTTCATTGGATAGTTCTTGAATTTAGATGAATTTAGAAATTTGTTTCATTCAATTTGGAGTTAAAATAAACAAGTTATGCCCATTTTAAAACTTTCGGTTTAACTAAATATCGAAAATAATAAAATCGGCGTGTCGGGCCCACTCGTTGTCCGCTCATGCAAAGCGCTAACAAAGGGGCCCGGTGGCGCGGCCTTCCTCTCCCCCCCACGCCTCGACAAAGTGGGGCCCGGCTATTAGCGGGCCTTGGGCGGTCGGTGACCATGGGACCCACATGTCAGTTGGAGTTTTTAAAAGAAATGGCTCAACCTCAGGCGCTACGTGAGCGGGGGCTCGAACGTGCGCCGAGGGAGCCGGGGGGAAAGATTAGCGCCGCTAGCCAGGGGAGCGCTCGGGTGTTTCTTACCCATATAGGGTAATAATACCTTTTGAGGTATCGCGCGGAGGGGGGTGGGGCAGAGGCGGTCCGGGTGGGAAGACGGTGGCGTCGCCGGCAGGGAAGGACCGAGAGGCCTGAGGTGATGGCTGAAATGGGTTGTTTGCGACGCGGCGAAGCTGATGGCAGCGTTGGGGAGGGCCGAGGATCGCCGGAGGTGGGTCAGCGGCGTGCGGCGGCGGTGAGCTCGGGGAGGCGCTCGGTGACGGCGCGGTACAGGCGATGAAGTGCTCGATTGAGGCCAGGAGGATGTCGGCGACGTCCCGGGGATGGTGTGGGAGCGGAATTGGATTTTGACGGTGAGGATTTATGAATTTATGGAGGGCACCGGCGGCGGAGTTGAGGAAGAAAGGGGATTGCCGCGACTCGGGTGCTTTGAGGCCAATTCGTCTCAGTGGAATGGTGAGGAAGGCGCGGCGATTCGATTGGGAGGTCCCCTGGGCTTTATAGCCGGTAGGACACGGCTGGCCACGGTGACCCCGCTGGATAGGTCGGGGTGTCGGCATACGGCGGCTGGGACAACGGCGGCGGAGACGTCAACAGTGATCCGGGCGGCGCCATTGAGTATTCTCCCATGTCGCCGCCCCCCCTCACTGGATTCGCGCGCATGTCACTCGGTTTGGCCGGAGCGCTGCAGAGGAGGGGGTCCCAAGCGTGAGAAAGAGGGAAGGAGGGCCACGCGGTGGGGCTCACTGAGAGAGAGAGAGCCGGAGGGCTGGGTCACTGGGCACCGCTTCGATCCCGCTTTCTTCTTCTTTTCTTTTCTTTTCTTTTCTTTTCTTTTCTTTTTAATTTTTGTGTGGTTGGTGTTTGCATACACCTAAATTTTTATATGTGGATATTTATGTTTTAGGAAAAGTATCTCTCATTTTATGGATCATCTTTTCGATTCGGATTTGGAATTTAAATTTTCTATTATTTAAACAGGTGTACTCTTATTCTTGAATTTTTGACTTTTTGGAACCTTAACCAACTCAAGAAAATGTAACAAAAATTCAACTCAAACACATAACTTATCGAAAATTAATTCACAATATTGTATTTTACAATCTTCAAATTTTCAGGATGTTACACCATCTTCGTCGTCCAGTCCGTGCTGCGTTTTACTCCCTTCCTAGAATGCCTGCTTACAGAACAATTTCGTTAGTACTCGTCAAACAAATAGTAAGTACAAGGATATTTTTGAGAGGCGGTCACTCATGCGTGGACGCTCTGCGGCGCCGATGGTCCGACTGGTACCGGAACCACCTGATGTAGGCCAAACTACGCATCACATGCTGCGGTGCGTAGTCCTCGATGAAGATGTCATACACGAGCTTCCGCTGCGTTAGCCAGAAAGCCTGGTTGTGCCAGCATAGCGAGGATAGCCCGTCAGGAGCACTACTCTACAATGCCGTAGGTGAGTACAGCTCCCATCGCACGTCGTCAACGGTGAGGCGGTCGAACTGCTCCACAAAGGGCAGATATGCCTATGTGACTTGGACGTGCGCGAACTGTACCTACAAGAAACAATAGCTGTTACGTATGACCATCATTAATATGAAGGAAATAGCTGATTGTCATACTACTTACCCGTCGACGACACTAGAGAGAACACATCGTAGGCTGGTCGACGTTGCCCCCGGGGTACATCTCTGCCCCGTACGGACTCATGTCCTCGAGCATGGGTTGTTCGAGGCTGAAGTGCTCAAATGACCATAGCTGCAGTAGCAGCGGACACACTACGAGGACCGAGTTTGCCTTGGTCCTTGCGCATCCATCGCACAAGCCGCGATAGGTCGCGGCAAGTGTGACCGAACCCCAGCTGACTTGAGGGGCCTCACCATCGGCGATGACCCTAGCATGAGCGATGAGGCATGCGTCAACGGTGTTACCATGGCTGGTGGTAAAGAGCACCCAACCAAACAGCCACAGCAAGTATGCCTCTAAGTGTCATGAGGCATGCTGCTCGTTCGCATTCGGATCCATCCGCTCCACCTAAATGCAACCCAAGAAGTTATTAGTACGTAATAGCGGAAATGAGAGCATACAGGATCGGTAAGAAAGAGCATGTACCTAGAACTATGAGAGCCACCTCAGCAACGGCCCGTGTGTCTGACCCGCGGGAAGACGTAGTACTCCTCCCTGGCACCCGGCGGAAAGACCCCCTCGAATTTCGCGAGCAGGTCTACGCACCACCTGGCTGGGGCCTCCAGTAGGAAGGCAACAACTCCCGCGATTGGAAAGCCAAGCGGCAGGGACACATCCTATAGAGTCGGCATCATCTCCCTGAATTGGAGGTGAAAAATGTGCGTCTCTGGCCGCCAACGGTCCACCAAAGCCGGCAGCAGACAACGGTCGAACGGGAAGCGTCGTGTGTGTCCAGACCACTCCCAAGTTATCTGGCTCCTCCGCGCTACCTGTAGGTGGGACACGGCGGGAAGCGTGATGCAGCCAATCAACGTGATCATCCAACAGGCCGTAAGGTCAATCCGATGTGTGAAGATCACAAGCCATACCTGCAAAATGAATTTAAGTTAGCATTTATACGGAACCAAAAAACATCGCATGTAAAGTAACAGTAAATAGAACTTGTAAGTAAACAAACAGAATAATACTAGGCTACCAACACAACACCAACTATATTACTGAAAAGGGGGAAGTAACATACCAATTGTACAAATGGTACATGAAATGTACGATACATTTAGTACGACATTCTGCATGTCAAAAGTGCCAACTAACAAAGTACAGTTTATAATGGAAATTTATTTGTACTCTCCAACAACTAGTAGTACAAACTATGCCGCTCTGCCTATTGATCAGCACATGCCTTGCATCGTCTAGCGTGTGCCCTTTCCTGACCGCATATGCATCGGCTTGCGCTTCATCCATGTCATTTCTAATACGCCAGCTCTGTCGCTGACCCTTCCCACCCTTTAGCATGTCAACATCTGGAATCTAGGTCCTCCCTGCAATATCCAAGGTGGCGAAGTTTCCCACAACCATGAACCCCCTGAGCTCCCCGCATGCACTACCCTCTCCTTGAAGAAGTACTCCGACATGAAGTTCGAAGGATCCATGCCCACGGTCCCACATGTAACGAGGACATGAGAGCATGGCTTATGTAACAACTTCAGCTTGTTCACATGCAGCTAGGTCCATTTGCATGATCTCTAAGGTATACCTCGTGGGTAACAAGGGAACGAGTCGTCCCGAATCCGGCTCTATCACGGAGTACCACGTCAAAATGATGCTCCCTATTGCCCATGATGTGCATTGTATGCAATTGACCCTTCTGTGCCTTCATCTCCATGTATACCGTAATTTTAGATGAGTATAATGCTCGGGGGTTGGCCGCATGAAGTGCAGCATTCGCGTGCCTCTTCCTGAAGTAGCCAATTGTGCTGTGCAGAACACCTTCCACGATGGTGACGAGGGGCTGAGAACGAAGGCCGCTCAGAACCCAATTATACACCTCTACAAGATTAGTTGTCATTATGCCATACATTGCGTTGTCCGTGTCGTGCAACGGCGACCACTTCTCCAATTGTTCTCCCTCGATCTACTGTGAGAAGCACTTGATGTTTCATGAGCTCCTCCTCCTCGAATCAGCTGGCTTAGGCTCATCGAGTGCTGCCAGGCATTCCGGTTGTGCCGCCCCAGGCATGACCAGCCCCTTGCTCCTCTCGTCGATGTGCTTCCTTGTTGTGCTCGTCCAACAATGCCCACAAAGCATCAAATTTTCTCTACTGATTCTGCATAGCAAGCCTCTTGAATAGCTTCATCAACGGTTGTGTTTTGAAACTGCTTGAAAAAGTTCGCTCCTAGGTGACGAATACACCATCTGTTCCTCATATCCGGCCAATAAAAGAGCACCTCGGGGTCTTCCTAAAGATTTCTTATGGACTTTACAATCCCGGTGTGGCGATCATAGATTACGCACATACCAGGACAAGCGCCGACAAATCCAATCCTAACAAGTCTGAGGAACCACAACCAACTTTCATAATTCTCACTTTCCACGAATGCGATCGCCAGCGACAATATTTGGTTATTGCTGTCAACGCTTATGGCCGTCAAGATCTAGCCCTTATATTCGCCGGTCAAAAAGGTCCCGTCAACTGAGATCACCAACAGCATGTGCCTGAATGCCATAATGCACGCACCAAATGCTAAGAAGGCCCTCTACAATACGCATAACCTAGCGGCCTTGTGGAAGGCTTGTCCTTCACAGCGATATAAGTGTCCTAGTTCCTGTCCTGCAACACCTTAAGCATATGAGGAAGATTATAGTACACCACCTCAAAAGACCCGAAACGTTTTTTCAATGCCTTCTGCTTCGCACACCACGCATTCGTATAGCTAATAATGTACTTGAATTTATTCTCGATAGCTTCCACGATGTGCATGGACTCCATGTCTTTCTTTTCCACTATCTCTCCATACATCAGATTGGCTATAAAGGTGGACGTTAGGTTACAATGCCTGGCCAAAACACTACGGAGAATGCAAGAGTGCGGCTCCACCTTTAACACAATCCAGTGAGTCTTATATTGGGTCTATGTGCATGCACCCTCCAAGGACAACCAGCCTGCTCTCACTTCACGGTGTACTGCTCCTGGCTAGATTTGACGACCCGAAAAATCCGCTACATAGAAAGGGCCCACAACTTGATGGCATCCTGCAGTGATGCCTTGTCAGTAAACATTGAATACAACTGAATCTCTGTCCCATGATACTCCCACGGGGATTCGTTCTCGTCATGTGTGAAAACACCCTCAGCATCAAATCGGTTCCATTCCTGCGGGACGAGAGCTTCATCCTCATCGGAACCATCCTCGTCGTCCTCCTGTACAGCTTCCTCTTTAGCCCATGCCGTCTGGTCATCGCACTTCATCTGCTGCACTATGTACTCCATATGCTCCCCTTCATCGGAGTATCTTGTTCCCTCACTATGGGGCGACCATTCTACCTCTCGTCCATATACCGCATCGGCCTCGTCGCGAGCATCTTCTCTCTCTTCACCAACATGTAGGCCGCCTGAGCTGCTCGCACCTTCCGGATGATGGCTGTATGCACGACCTTGCACAGCTTCTAATGGGCATGGTTACACAAGCATCACACACTCGTATCCACAGCGTCGACACATTTGCACAAACTCCTTCCACACAACAGTGTGCATCAATGTTCTCAACTCCCATCTCCGTGAGAGATTGGTTCCAAAGCCCTTGTATGACGACGCTGCACACCTCGGGGTCTCCAATGAAAAAGTGCGGGTAAGCTAATGCATCACATCTAAGATTCAAGCATTCTCGCCGTCCGAGTATAACAGAGTGGCTTGCGCAAAACCGCTCAAATCCACACCATTCGGACATTCACTAACGATTCCAGAATCGTAATGCACTCTCAATGTAGTGGGTATCAGCATTGCTGATGTTTGTCTGCATGTATGTTTCAATTTTGCAACATGTCAAATCTCATCGCATACAACGAAAGTATTGTCGTACTGCAATTCACATTTCACTGATCGTTCACCTGTCATAACCAACTACACTAACTTCATAGTATTATCTTCCTATCGCCAGCCCGCGTACCGATGCCACACTTTCCTCGCTACTTGAGCTGTCCACTACTGCAAATAATTTCTAATAGTTTTGACAATTTACATGACATATCGATTTAAATGTCTATATACCAGTTACAATGGTACATATGTTTTTCCAACGTACTAATGACATTACATTCATTCATATTTAATCATAAATATTACGTATTATTGTTTTTTACAAAAAAATTATGAAATTCTAACATAAATATTGACTGAATTTTGTAACACCTACAAATTTCTACGGACGATTAATTTGTACGTAACGTTGACTGAATTTTCTGCAACTACAATTTTGTACGCATGCCAATTTTCTAATGATGCTAATTTTGTAAAACTATATTCGCTAAATTATACACAACTACACGCTACTACGGCTGCTAATTTCCTAAAACTACATTAACTATATTTTCTATACCAAAATTTGAACTATTTCTATCTACATCTACAATTTTCTACTAACACTAACAGTAAATAATATATCTACTGCATATACAATATTTCAAATAGAAGAAAAAAAATTACCTAGGGTCGCTTCTTCCTCTCCTCTCCTCCCTCTCCTCTCGTCCCCTTCCTCTCCTTTTCTCTCGTCTCTTTTTTTCCTCTCCTCCTCTCCTCCACTATCTCCTTGCATGTCATTTGGCCGTTAGGCGATAGGCTTTAGTCGCCTAACGGTTAGGCGACTGGAGTCTATTTCTGTAAAAAAAATATTATCGCGGGTATATTTCTGTTATTTCGAATAAAAAATAGATTTTTCATAAAAAAATTCCAAGATTCTCTTCATAGTAGTATAGAAGGTGTCCTTCATCTAACCAATCATAAGGTCAACCACATTGATGCACCTCTTGGTGAGAATCAAGTGAAGACAGATCACCTCCGTGGTAAGCTCATCTTGACCACCCTTTCTAGGGTAAATAGTGTAGCGAGTCACACTGTAAACAGCAAGAGCTAGTAAGGTCAGGCAACCCTTCTTCTTGGACTTGGAACCCTCTCCCTCAATATCCTAATACAAGTTTGCTACCTCAAGTAGAGGTAGAAGTACTGTTGAGGTGCAACAAATTGGACGAGCAAGAGTGCGAACACGAGCACCGTCTAGGTAAGTGCCTAGAAAGTGAAGTAGCACTATCCTCGGCAACTCGTTGAACAACTCACTACTCGAGAGGTGAATCTCTGATCATCAGTGCCCTTGATCTATGTCTAACATGTCTCGAAGAAAGAGGAGGTGAAGGTGAACGTTTGTTCTTTGATTTTTCCCTTCTCCGTAGCTATAGCTTTGCCCATGACGAATGATATATCAAGCACAAGAAACCACTGAACAAGAACCACTACCATTGATCTCAAGTACAACTGCAAGAACACACTACTCACTGTTGGGATACGGATAGGCTACACTAGCGCAGATTAAAATTTTTCTACCATGTAAATCAGGAAGCCATGTAAGTAAGAGAACATGGATCATTAGCACTAGACGCGCAGTGCAGCAAAAGTAGGGTTGAAGCAATGATTTAACGAAGAGTGCGTCGATGTAGCGGTAGTAGTCGAACGTCCTCCATCCAAACGTCTCCTCCTCGTGATCATCCCGATCAGCGCTGTAGTCACAGCAGCGCCTCTACCGAAGTCCATACGTCCAGGGATGGAGCACCATGCGTCGATGTGCTAGCGCCAGCATTCACGGCAAGGGATACGAGAGGTGGCGGCTAGGGTTTCGACGGGTGTATTTTCGGGATACCTCCCTCAGCCCCTGCACCTCTCCATATATAGCATCCAATCGGATCCATATCCGATACGAGTAGATATCGAATCCCACTCGAAAACTATCATTTGACCCCTTATCGTTTCAGCCCATTAAATGTGTGACCCTGTAGATTCATGTATATTTGGCCATGGACCAAAAACTCATTTTCGGCCCATAAGTCAGTAGCGGCCCCTAGCAGGATATAACAACTCCTAAACACACATAAAGATCATATCGGACGAACCTATATAGTGCTTATGTACCGATCCCTTTGCCTCATGATACCAGATCGAACTCAAGTCGAGAAACGTGTCATCCTTTGATAGCTCGATCCTTCATTCGAACCTGTAGTGGATTACTCAGTTGTGATTGACTCCTAAATCATATTTGGTATGGCCATGCACTTTCTTAATCCAACCATATCAAGGGGCACAGAGATATCTCTCCTGTTATATAAGAGGGGCAAATTTCATCTTGATCGCTTATATTCCTTCACATGTTTCATAGCAAACCCGAAAGCTACCTTTATTACTACCTAGTTACGGAGTAGTATTTGGTAACTCCTAAGTAAACTATTGCACATGTAGGAAATAATGACGACCTCAGGTCTAAGGATCCTACATACACTATGTATGAGACCAACCGATGACACTTAAGAATATAACAATTTTCACAGTATCTCATGATGGGTCAATCCAACATCATGTTCTCTAACACGTGTCCACATTATTGATTTGATATCTTATATCCATGATCCGTGAAATATGATCATCAATCAATACATGTGCTGATCTATAAATCATAATCGTCCAACATAATAATATAAGATCAGGGATAATTTAGAATATAAAGAGTTTCACGAACAAGTCAAATACTTGTTGATCAATACGAAAGGTATTTATTCAAAAGACAAAATAACATTTTATTTAAATATTCATAAATATAGAAGTGATACAATCATCTTCATGATTGCCTCTAAAGCATATCACTAACACTCACTACCCCTGTCAATCAGCCAAAATTCAACTACCACTAACACAAGCTACAGGAACATAGACCGCAAGACCACAACTGCTACCCTCTGTCACAAGAACTGATCGTAGACTAACACTACCACTAACACACACACACACACAGCACTCTTCCTCTGTCCCCTGAACAAAATACGCATAAACGCTGGCCAAGAATGAAGGGGTAAATGAATCTAAACTGTCCAACGTGACTTAACTTAGATCCAATGGCCCCAATTAGATCCTACAGATGAGAAATTGCCCACTACTGTCCCCAATGCAGGGCGGATAATCCGGGTCTGAAGTGGATAATCTGTCCTGCACAGAAAACTTACAAGCTGCTCTAACAGCTGAGATTTTGCTCTTCTATGCTCTAAACCAACCACAAACATGGGAAACCATGATTGGCATAGTTGAGTCAATGAGAACCACAAAATATGATTTTCTAGAAGATATTACTATTACGCATGTAGACTTTTAAAGCATTGTGAATTTTGCAAAAGAGTTAACTAAATGTGTCTTTGGAAATGTATGGTCTTAGTTTTGTGCCACCAAGAACACAGATGTGGAAGCACCTTGCCCAAGTGACTTAGATCCATGTTATGCTAGAAAGCCCACAATTTAAGCACATATAGATTTTGGTTATTTTGTAATTTTCATTTTCCAATATATTAGCCAAAAGAAGGATTTTTTGGGAAAAACATTTGACCAACCATTTACTTTTCTAAATAATTTTCAAGACATGTTTTTCATGCAAAACAACTTTGGTCTCTTTTTCATGACGAAAACGTGAACAATGTTAGAAACCATATCATATAGTACATTTGCATGAGAAAATATTTTTCAAAGCTTTTTGGCTTAAGATAGGTCTTTTGAAGATGCCAACTAGCAAGTTATCGATATGTTCATATCAGGGACGAAATCAGCTCAGCCCAAGCCCTAGGCTGGGCCAGCTGGTTTTGGGCCGACATGGGCTTTTGTTTTTAGCCTTTCACAGCCAAGTTACTATTCTCTATGGGCTTTGTTTTTCAGGCCTCGGGCTATAGCCCACCTAGCTCGAGGCCTGATTCTACCCCTGGTTCGTATATAGCGTTGGAAAGATACATGAAAGGCATTATGCTCCCCGGGCCTTAATGTGACCTTTCCATTTAAGCTCAAAAAAGCCAAAGCGAATAAGATCCAAATCTACAAGTATCTAACAAGCAAAGTATATATACAGATGCCAACATATTACAAGAAATAAACATGATCACACAACGCTGAGGGCATCTATGATATTTAACTCACTCAACTTACAAAAGTGCGACTCATCTAGTGGCTTAGTGAAAATGACCGCAAGTTGAGCATTGGTTCTTACATGACTTAGTACAATATCACATTTTGCAACATGATCCCTAAGAAATGATGTGGGATATCAATGTGCTTTTATACGCGAGTGTTGAACCAGATTATTAGCAATATTCACTGCACTTTCATTGTCACACCATAGAGGTACACTATTGAAGGGAATCCCGTAGTCTAGAAGGGTTTGTTTTATGTATAAACTTTGTGCACAACTACTAGCGGTAAAGTATTCCGCCTCAACAGTAGAAGGTGCAACAGAGTTTTGTTTCTTAGAAACCCATGAGGCTAAGCGTCTACCTAGCAAGTGGCATCCCCCATAGTACTTTTATGATCAGTTTTACGGCTGGTATAATCTGAATTCGAATACCCAATCAACTCAAATTTTGCACCTTTAGGATGCCAAAGTCCAATGCTAGGGGAGTATTTTAAATATATAAGAATTCTCTTAACGGATACCAGATGCAATTCTGTAGAAGAAGCTTGGAACCTAGCACATAAGCATATATAATTATCTTCCTAGAATCATAGCCGGAAATCATGAATAGCCATTTTGGGACCTAATCCGACGGAGTAGTAATGCGCGACGTAATCTCTGACGAGTGTTTCCCTGTACAAAGGGGGGTTCTCATCAGACAGCAGCTCCTTGATTGGGCCATACATCCTCGTCGAGGCTGGATGGCTGGGGAAGCACGCGATCGAGACTCTCGGTCCATCGTTCTTCGCAACCACTCTATGCTCCACGCTTCTGAACTTGTCGTTCGAGATCATCTGGTCACATATATATTCAGTTAAAATACCAGTTCTGAAATGACATGTAAGACATGGTACGCACACAAGTTATATGAATCTCGACATACCTGTAAGAGATCGCCTACGTTCACGATGAACGCTCCAGGGATCGGCGTAACATCGACCCATCGGTCCTCATGGATGAGCTGCAGACCACCAATTTTATCCTGGAGAAGCACTGTCAGGAAGCCAGAGTCTGAATGCCGGGTTAATCCAATGGCGAGCTCAGGCTGGGGACATGGAGGGTAGTAGTGGCACAGCATCATCTGCCCGTTGTTGCATCCTATTTCTGTCAAGTAGCTCGACTTGAGCCCCAGAGCCTCTGATAGCAACCCGAACAAAGTGTCCAACAAATTCTTCACGTGTTTGGCATAGTCAAATAATGCATCCCTGCAATGCAAATCATCACAAAGAACTTATCTGAGTCTCACTAGTCTGGCTCACAATCAAGCTAGTCCATGCTTTGACAAAAGTAACTAGGAAGATAGGTACCAATAGATGAAGTTTCCACAGTTTATGACATGGTCACTAGTCTGGCTCACTATCAAGCTAGTCCATGCTTTGACAAAAGTAACTAGGAAGATAGGTACGAATAGATGAAGTTTCCACAGTTTATGACATGCTCACTAGCCGGGCTCACTATCAAGCTAGTCCATGCTTTGACAAAAGTAACTAGGAAGATAGGTACGAATAGATGAAGTTTCCACAGTTTATGACATGCTCACTAGCCTGGCTCACTATCAAGCTAGTCCATGGTTTGACAAAAGTAACTAGGAAGATAGGTACGAATAGATGAAGTTTCCATAGTTTATGACATGCTCACTAGCCGGGCTCACTATCAAGCTAGTCCATGGTTTGACAAAAGTAACTAGGAAGATAGGTACGAATAGATGAAGTTTCCACAGTTTATGACATGCTCACTAGCCTGGCTCACTATCAAGCTAGTCCATGGTTTGACAAAAGTAACTAGGAAGATAGGTACGAATAGATGAAGTTTCCACGTTTATGACATGCTCACTAGCCGGGCTCACTATCAAGCTAGTCCATGCTTTGACAAAAGTAACTAGGAAGATAGGTACGAATAGATGAAGTTTCCACAGTTTATGACATGCTCACTAGCCTCGGCTCACTATCAAGCTAGTCCATGGTTTGACAAAAGTAACTAGGAAGATAGGTACGAATAGATGAAGTTTCCACAGTTTATGACATGCTCACTAGCCTGGCTCACTATCAAGCTAGTCCATGGTTTGACAAAAGTAACTAGGAAGATAGGTACGAATAGATGAAGTTTCCACAGGTTATGACATGCTCACTAGCCGGGCTCACTATCAAGCTAGTCCATGGTTTAACAAAAGTAACTAGGAAGATAGGTACGAATAGATGAAGTTTCCACAGGTTATGACATACTCATTAGCCTGGCTCGCTATCAAGCTAGTCCATGCTTTGACAAAAGTAATTAGGAAGATAGGTACGAATAGATGAAGTTTCTACAGCTTATGACATTGGTTCACGGATGAACAGCGGATACTGGCCTAGACGAAACGAGCGTGAAGGTGCTATGGACCGAGGGACCAGATGGGTCGTCCGAAGAGAAACCAGGGTAAAGGAAATGTGCCGGACCATGAATAGTAGAGGACCAACCAAGTCTTGGCAGAACAAGAGAAACCTAAATTCCCAATCTATCTCCGTCGCTTCCCAATTCCCATTCTTCTCTCGCTTGTTCCTTCCCGAACTCTCCAATCTCGCCCGATCTCTCCGATTCGCTACTGCACCGTGACATGTCAATCGATAGACTTTGCATCCTTACAACGGTCAAAGTAGGTATACCATGGATGGAAAATTTCAAGAACCTTTGCGAGAGTTGAGAACAAATTAAAGTCATATACAAAGTAATTAATTTTCATAGCATTATTTAGCTTAGTCTCGACTCTATACACACCGGTGTTGATAGATGCATGTAAGGCCTCTTGGCCCATCGAAACAAGGCTAGCTAAGTGATCTAGTCAAGTTTATGTTTAAAAAAAGAAGATGAGGAGATAGGACCCTATTGTGGTTGTTCGGATCTTTGTTTTAAGCAAAGCTTGTTTTTCTATTCAGATTCGGTGAGGCTCCAACGAGCTTCCAATTTACCGTGGGCTGGGTTCACCGGGCCCGGATTTAGAGGGAGGCGGAGCCGTGGACGACCCGGCGATGGGTGGGTGGTGGTGATGGGCGGCGGTGCACCATTGGCCACTGGCCGGAGGAGGCGGTGGGAGGCGGGATCAAGAGTGACGAGCAATTAGGAGGCGTGGGGCGGTGGCGGATCCGACGGCGATAGCCGCTTGACACGAGGAAGAAGGGTCGAGCGGGGAGATCGAGACATCTGGCCAGCGGCAGGGGAGGAGGAGGTAGGCGCGGGGGAGGGAGGAGGAGGCGGTAGCAATGGAAAGGGCTCACCGGAGGGCAGCGTCGGTGTCGGCGAGACAGCAGGGCTACCAATCACAGCTTGATGTTGGTGCTAGTGTTGCTATTTTTCTAGCTTTTGGGCTGTTTTCTAGCTAGCCGGTGCAGGTCGGTTGCGGTTGTACTTCACTTTTCACGGCTCCCGCGAGTAGAGCCGCGCCTTGTCGCCGCCCTTCCCGCCATCCGCCTCGTGGAACGCCCGCCGCGTCCACCGCCGAGGAGGCCGCCTCCTTAGGAACGCCGTGGCCGTCACCGGAAGAAGCCCCACTCCGTCGCGGCCCGATGGACGGCCGCGACCACGGCCTCGCGGTCTCCCCGCCGAGGTCGATCACCGGATGGACGGCGACGTTTCTTGCACGGGCCACGGTACCGGCGGACCGCGGACCGTGGTTCGGGTCGGGACGTGGAAGATGCGGGGATCACGTCCACCGGACGCGACGAGGCCACGACGCCGGACAAGGTCGCGTCTAGGGCGCGGAGCTCACCGCGGTCGGAGGCGGACATGGTGGCACTTAGGGGTGCAAACGGATCGGATTCGGACGGATATTGTTGTTACCATATCCTAACCCATATTTTTTCTCCGGATTCGGTACCAATCGGATTCGGTACCAATCGGATTCGGTGCCGGATCGGTCGGGATTAACCCGAGCCATTTGCACCCCTACTTATTTGTAAGGAATGCATACAGTACAACAAATGGAGTAGGAGGACGTACTGTCAAGAACTTGATGTTACTACTTAATAGCCGATGTGGAAGATTTTATTTTACCATTGCAAAAGAAAATGAAACGTCAAATAGTAGCACTAACACGAAATCAAACTTGAAGACGATCGATTCGAACGGATATTGTGCTACCATATCCTAACCCATATTTTTCTCCTGATTCGGTACCAATCGGATTCGAGACGGATCGATCGGTATTAACCCGACCCGCTTGCACCCCTAGTGGCACTGAATTTAGCGCGTTTGGGTGGTGGTGTGAGGCTTGTTACAGAGTGCGGTTGGGTTGTTTGGTGTGGCACGAGTTGTTGGCAGGGTTAAGGTGGTGATCATTTTGGCTTATTTTTGGTGGCTTATGGCTGAAAAGCATTGTAGCTGGCTGAAAAAACAATGTAGTGATGTAGTCTTATTTAACATAATTAAATTTAAAAATTAAAAATATAAAAATATGTTAGCCCATCACAAACAACGCAAACAAATACGGCAAAAAAAAAGAACCGGCAAAAAAGCTCAAAAAAAAGCAAAAGTTTAGAAAAAGGCGAAATTATGAATAGTGAAAAATAAGCCAGAAGCCAGAAGCTGAAGCCGAAACGAGCGGGCCTAAATATTTCGGATTGAAAATTTTTCGTCATGCAAGGACGATTTCGTCCATTTCACTCAAAATTTCGAACGAAATTTTTAAATATTACTTAAATTTTAATAAAATTTAATTAAATTTATACAAATTTCAAATGAGGAATAAATTTAACCAAATATTTTTCTTTTTGTTGGATAACGAAATGACCGAAATTATCGAAATTTTGCCGAAATTTCAACGAAATGGTTAATCCTGGCTGTTGGCTGTTCTTATCTGCTACCGCCGCCGCCGTCGAAAATTCAAGCGACAGAGACGTGCATTGCACCGGGAGGATGCACGCCTATCCGGCCATTTCTTTAGGGAATATAACGCACGCCCATGGCCCATCCATTCAAAGATTCCACTGCATTGAGGACACGTGCATTGCACCGGGAGGATGCACGCCCGTCCGGCCATTTCTTTGGGGAATAATGCACGCCATGACCCACCCATTCAAGATTCTACTTTATTGAGGACCGAGCGTTCCTTGGATGGCGAGAGAGTCATCGCGCTCTTTGCCTCGAATAATTAGGAATAGTGTATAAATATACGTTTAGTCAGAAAACACGTGTTTATGCACTACAAGATCTCGTGCCTCCACAAAAATTCTAGACGTAGGAAGATAGGTACGAATAGATGTAGTTTCTACAGTTTATAACATGATCACTAGTCTGACTCACTATCAAGCTAGTATATGGTTTGACAAAAATAACTAGGAAGATAAGTACGAATCGATGAAGTTTTTACAGTTTATGACATGCTCATAGCCTGGCTCACTATCAAGCTAGTCCATGGTTTGACAAAAGCAACTAGGAAGATAAGTACGAATAGATGAATTTTCCACAGTTTATGACATGTTCACTAGCCGGGCTCACTATCAAGCTAGTCCATGGTTTGACAAAAGTAACTAGGAAGGTAAGTACAAATAGATGAAATTTCCACAGGTTATGACATGGTTTCACAGATGAACAGGCGGATACGGCGTCCTAGACAGAAACGAGCGTGAAGGTGCTATGGAGGCGGTAGCAGCGGGGAAGGGACTCACCGGAGGACCGCGTCGGTGTCGGCGAGATGGCAGGGCTACCACTAAATCATAGTTGATGTTGGTGCTAGCTGTCGCTATTTTTCTAACTTTTGGGCTGTTTCATCTGCTTCATACAGTCGCGAATATCTTGTGCAAAAGAAAGGAATTCAACCAGGAGAGAAACCGCCAGCTCAGTAGTGACGGGCCTGACGGCACGTACAATATTAGTACAAGTACAGCACTACAGCGGGAGAGGCTCACCGGCAGTTGTCGGGCAGCTCGCCGGGGACCGGCGGGTCGGGCTCCATGCGGAGGTAGAGCGTGTCGCGCCAGTTGGCCACCTTCGACTGGTGCAGGTCGAAGTTGCAGTTGTACTTCACAGCTTTCGCCGGCTCCCGCGAGTAGAGCCGCGCCTTGTCGCTGCCCTCCCCGCCATCCGCCTCGTGGAACGCCCTGGCCGCCTCCACCGCCGAGGAGGCCGCCTCCTCAGGAACACCGTGGCCCGTCACCTGGAAGAAGCCCCACTCCGCCGCGGCCCGACGGACGGCTGCGACCACGGCCTCGCGGTCTCCCCCGCCGAGGTCGATCACCGGGATGGACGGCGACGTTTCTTGCACGGGGTGCCTGGCGGGACTGTCAGACTGTGGTTCGGGGTCGGGGACGTGGAAGATGCGGGGGATCTGCGTCGCGCCAGACGCGACGAGGCCGCGGACGCCGGACAAGGTCGCGTCCAGGGCGCGGAGCTCAGCCGCGCGGTCGGAGGCGGACATGGTGGCGCCGAATTTAGCGTGTTTGGGTGGTGGTGTGAGGCTTGTTACAGAGTACGGTTGGGTTGTTTGGTGTGGCACGAGTTGTTGGCAGGGTTAAATATTTCGGATTGAAATTTTTTGCCGAAATTTCTACGAAATGGTTCAGCCTGGCTGTTGGCTGTTCTTATCTGCTGCTGCCGTCGCCGTCGAAAATTCAAGCGACAGAGACGGGAAAGAGGAGAAAAGTGCATGCACCGGGAGGATGCACTCCCATCCGGCCATTTGTTTAGGGAATATAACGCACGCCCATGGCCCATCCATTCAAAGGTTCCACTGCATTGAGGACAAGTGCAAGCACCGGGAGGATGCACGCCCGTCCAGCCATTTCTTTTCTTTGGGGAATGATGCACGCCATGACCCACCCATTCAATATTCTACTGCATTGAGGACCGAGCGTTCCTTGGATGGCAAGAGAGTCGTCGTGCTCTTTGGTCTTTGGTCTCGTTCCAATGGGCTCAGAAGCTGTAGTTTATAACTAAAATTATACTATAGTGGTTAAAATTTTATTATAGCTAAAGATAATTTATTTGATGTAATTAAATTTTAAAATAATTTAAAAATAAAAAATATGCTAACTCATCATGTACAACATAAACGAATATGGAGAAAAAAAAACCGGCAAAAAGCTCAAAAAAGCTAAAAAATTTAGAAAAAGACGAAATTTATAAATAGTAAAAAATAAGCTAGAAGTCAGAAACTGAAGTCAAAACAAGTGAGACTGCCTCGAATAATTAAAAATATTGTATACACATACGTGTTTAGTAAGAAAACATATATTTATGCGATATGAGATCTCGTGCCTCCGTAAAAAATTCTAGACGTGTGCACGAGATACACGCGTGAGGGCATGTGAGTTGACTGTGCGTTCGCCTTGTGCCCTCGAAAAAGATTCTACTGCATTTTCAGATTTCCAGCAATGCACTGGCAAACTGGTACCCCGTATCCAATAACCGAGACTGCTAGGTGGAGCAAATCGATACAAGATTACGGCCAGTTTAGCAACGGTTACAGCTTGTAGCTTTTGATTGAAATTTTTGAATTTTGACTGTTTACAGTATAGATTACGGAGAGACAGATACTCACCTATGATTTTGGCTGGTACAGATGTTAGACTTTTAACGTGTAGATTATTTAACTTATAGACCCTGTCTTAAGAAAATACTTTATTTAAAAGTTATATACTAAACTAAAAATTAAAAGCCATCGACTTCAAAGGAAAAGAACAGGCATTTCTTAGGTTTCAAGCACTACCGCAGAGCTGCTCAGCTGAACAAAGTGATTTCGGGGAGTTGGCACCTATGACTTGCGTTAACGGTGCCAGGAGAGGTATTCCCTTCAACTTAGACATAAAAAGGTTAGAATAATTAAAAAATACACTGAGACCAACAAAAAAACTCTAATTGTTGTGGGATAGCTCAGCCCCATAACTGTTAAGTTCAGCTATTAGGCCTTACAACAGGCGTAATAATATAAGGATATGTGTATAAAGAAATATATTAATGTATCCTTATCTTTTGTAATTATTAAGGGGTAGGTTGGGAATTTTTCATCCTATCTCATTCATATATATAAACCTCTAAGAAGGGTACGAGATGGCCAAGTCCACTCATTTTACTCACTAGCTCTCTCTCTCGGTTGGCTCTCTATCTCGTTTAGTTCCATATCCCCTACGGGGAAAGAGGTACCATGTACCCACTATTGTGATCATACCACAACAGTTGGCGTCTGTCGGGACCCCGAATTTTCGAATCCGAACCCTCTGTGTATTACAGCACTAGTCGCAGATCAAAGCTAGTGCACACAGTCAAGCAATGATGAATACATAACCAACAACGCTTTATTACAATAATAGAGAGTACAGACCAAAAGGCCTTATTATTACAACTGAGGTTTCAAGATCTCGCAACACACGAAACACAGCGAAAGCAAAATAAACTCTGGCGAAGACCTATCAATACGCCACAGGCAATTAACTGGAGAAGCGCAACCTAGTACTCCGGAAAGCCTTCGTCAAATCCATACGTGCCGTAGTCGAAGTTTCCTTCTTGAGCTTCATATTCCTTTGGGTATTATTTTTAATTATAGCATGTGAGTACATAAAGTACTCCGCAAGTCTTGGGAAAATACAATAGATACAAGGTTTAACAAAGGAGGGTTATATGGTTCTTTTGCACAAAGCAATGTTTTATTTCAAATACCAATAGATATTTTTGGAAGGCATCAATTTAAATAAGGTAATCGTTTAATGAAATCTATCAAGTTAAATAGTGAAGGTTACAACCACCAACACTAGATCACCGGCTCTAACCGCCAAGGTTCAAATCAACGGGTTACATCCACCCTCACTGGCTACATCCGCTAGGACAACTCCGGGAGTTCCAACCACTCTCGGTTTCCCAAAACTTTTACTTTAAAACCAAAACCAACGATCTACCATGTGAATGCATTCCTTGCCCGCCCTTGACCGTGGGCACGACTATTCGAATAGTTTTACACTCTGCAGAGGTTGTACAACTTTACCCACAAGAGACAAGTTATCTTAATAGCCAACATGCTTCCTTAGGCATGAGACCCGGATAATTCATCACAAAGCCTTTACCGTACTCTAGTCTAGTTAGTCACCACCACGAGGTTTCACTTTGAAAGAGTTAAATCCACCACATTGAAGCCCTCTTGCGCCATATGAGTACAAGAAATCCACATCCCTCACTTGTGAATAACCAAGTACACCACGGCACCCATTTTCCACTGGTGGTACCTATACTATACTATTGTAAGTTATTCAGCTAGGTCGTACCCATATAGACATATGGTTGTACGGTAGTGCTCAGTTTGGACAATCACAAGAGTCGGTCATCAATTGACTAAGGCGGAACATACACATTACAAGTTCTCGTGCTAACCGCACCAAACCAATCTTACCATCCGCCCAAGTCTAAACCAACTCTCACGTTTTATTTTATTTTAAAGAACAGTGGCAACACCAATCGCCACTAAATTTCTGAATACATGGACTAGTTTAATGAAATATAATTTCTCATTCCAAGTTTACAAAAGTTACTTAGCACGACTAAGCATTTTATTACCGTTCTAATATTTAGCAAAGAATTAATAATCTCAATACTGAGTCAAAAGAATCCTAGGGTGTCAAAGGTACATGGTTGTCAATGTCAAATGAGGGCATAACAATTATCGGTTTAACTATTATTCTTACAGCACAAATTACCATTTTATGTAACATATCAATGCCTTCAATTTTAAAATAATTAAAAACATTTCATAAACATAGGTTCGGAATGTTCAAAGGAGACTTGCCTTTGTGTGCGATGTCTTGACTTTCTTGCGGTGGGTCAACAAAATGTTCGGCGACGTCGGATTCTACGCGCGAAAAAGATAAAGCAACAAAGCAAATAAATACACATAAAATCAAATAAAATTCAAAAATTGAAAAAAGTGTATATTTAGGTAGTTCATGATTTTAGAAAAATTTAAAAATTTGAATGGGCCAATTCGGAGTTAAAATGAGAAAGTTGTGGCCTCGGGAAGTTTTAATTGAAAGAAAAAGAAAAGAAAGATTTTTCGATTTATTTTTGTATTGAAAATTCATAATTATGACGTCAGCAAGTAATTTAATTTCGGGTGAAATATTTTTCTAAAGAAAAAGGGATTTATGACGCAATGCTGATGTTAGCATAATTTTGAATTTTGAATTTTTGGACATGTGGACCCGGTCCACCGTGGACGGAGTCTACGCTTCTGTGGCCGTGGCCGAGGTGGCACGCCAGTGATGACACAGCCGCACGCTGGCCGCCACGCTGGCCTCGGCCACCGAGGTGTAGCGGGGCCATGCACAAGACGGTGAGGTGAGCCCACCCGGCGCCAGGCGCTAAGCCAGCGGCCGGCGAGGGGGCGGAGGAAGAGGGGCGGGAAGTTGATTTTACCGGTGGCTCGGGAGGTGGCGGAGGAGGACAGCATGGCGGAGAGAGGAACAGCGGTGGTGCACCGGCGGGGCGAGGGAGGCGCGGAGACTCGGCCAAAGTGGGAAAATGTGGAGGAGGGTGAGGGATCTTAGAAAGAGGGTCGGGAGGGGCTTTTATAGGCGAGGAGAGGAGGAGAGCCGGTGGGAGGAAAAAGCACGAGAATTTCGGCCGTGAATAGGGGTATTCAAGGGGGAAAACGGCCGGCAATTAGTGGAGGAGTAATTGGGGGCTCTCATTGCGCAATTAATCGGGAGTTTAAGCGAAGGAAACGGCCGTAATCAAACCTTTCCATTCGGCATCAATGGAGCAGAGAGAGAGGGTGAGAGGAGGAAGAAAGGAAGGTGGAAGAAGAATATGACGGGTGGGGCCCACCCGTCGGTGAGAGAAAGAGAGAGAGAGAGGTGAATGAAGTGGTACGGGCCGTCGGATGGCTGACACATGGCAAGTGAATATATCGCGACTGTTGGATTCAAGTGAAGGGGTAAGTTGTGATGGAGGGCCGAGATTAAATCGAGGAGAGAGATGGATTCAATCCGGACGCGACACATGGCGGCCCGAGGTTAATTCGGATTAAATTTTCAGATTAAATTTTCAGAAAATACTAGAAACATTATAAATAATTAGAAAATAATAAATAATATCTAAAAATTCCAGAAAATTCATGGAATATTCCTGGAGATATTTTAGATTTGATAAAATATTTTAATTACGGATTTTCTTTTAATAATTTTATAAAATTCCTTTTATATTTTAAAATTGATTTTAATTCCAAAAAATTCTCAAAAATTAATTAAAAATTCTGGGAAGGTTGAGAAAAATAAAATGAACTCTTTTTGGCTTTAATAAAATATTTAAAATACATTTCCTGTTTTAGATTTTGGAATAAAATCCAGAAAAGTACAGAAAAATCTAAATAAAAGCCAATTGCTTTAAAATAATTAATTTAAATTTAAAATTTTCAAAACTCAAAATTTGGGATGTTACAACGTCGACCATGGGGAGCGCGCAAAAAGCTGCGCAAGGAAGAGTTGCCACTATGAGAGTGATCCGCTGGATTTCGACCGGTTCAAAGGAAGGCATTATAAACGTGAGAACGTGAGAAACTTCAAATTATTCGTAGTATGCTTACATGATATTTGGCACTTGTTGGCTTTAGCATTCGGTCGAGCCGCTATTCGATCTGATTTATGCTCAAATCGCACGGTGGTCTCGTGCCCCGGTGTACTATACAGAGTATAAATAAATCGCATGGTGGCCTCGCGTCCCGGCGTACTCTACGGAGTATAAAGCGTCGAAAATTCAGCCATCCCAAACAACTCTACAGAGTATAAAAAATCGCACGGTAGCCTCACGCCCTAGCGTACTCTGTGGAGTATAAAGCGTCGTGAACTTAACCATTTTGGGCAAATCTACGGAGTATAAAAAAATCGCACAGTGACCTCGTGCCCCAACATACTCTATGAGTATAAAGCATCAGGAACTTAGCCGTCCCGGGCAATCACACAGTGGCTTCATGCTCCAGCGTACTCTACGAAGTATAAAGCGTTGGGAGCCTCATGTGTCCCGGGCCACTCTACAGAGTATAAATAAATCGCGCGGTGCGGGCGCTAGTGGAGGTACCCCTTTCCTCAGACGTTGCTGCCACGCTCGGTAGCCTAGGAAGAAAGCCCTCTCACCTACTTCATCGACTCAATTCCGAGAGGCGTGGGGAAGGAGCGTGTATGGATGTGCATGCTTTGCGCGCTTCGCGCATCCCACCAGGGAGTCCTCTATACTAGCAATAACCCCGGTGAGCCTTCCACACTTCACACGTCCCACCAGGGACACCCGTCCAACAACCTCGGGGTTGTCACTTTGTCAACGCCTGTCCGGTCGCCTTATGGTTGTGACTTCGTCGACGTCTATCTGACCACCTCGGGGTCGTGACTTCGTCGACGCTCATCCGACCGCCTCGGGGTAGCTCCAACTGCATTTGGGAACTTCGCTGCCCTCCTCATAGGCATCGCCTCGAAGGGGCGGCCTGACCCACAACTTTGCCTCTATGTGCCCGCTGTCATGATTGATGTAGTCGTACGCACTGCCCAAGTCCGAGGCACGACCTCGATGTGGCGGCTTAGGCTCTGTCGGGAGACTCCACGACCACATCATGATCAGTAAAAGAAGAACCCTATTTCGGGAGGTTTAGAGCGTCCAACCCCTAGGAGCTGGAGCTAGCAGTTGCATCAGCTCACTCATCAGGACCTTCGTGTTTGCTGTCGGGGACGGGTGGTTAGGGCAACTGGTTACGTCAGCTCGCCCCTTGAGACCTCTACGCTTGCTGACGAGGGAGTATTGTTGTGGGGGTGGCCCAGCACCCATGACTGTTAAGTTCAGCTACTGGGCCTTGCAACAGGCCAAATAGTATAAGGATATGTGTATAAAGGAATGTAATGTACCCTCAGCTTTTGAAATTATTAAGGGTTAGGATGGGAATTTTCCATCCAATCCCATTCATATATATAAACGCCCAAGAGGGGTAAGAGATGGCCAGGTCCACTCATTTTACTCACTAGCTCTCTCTCTCTCTCGGTTGGCTCTTTAGCTCCCTTAGTTTCATATCCCCTAATGGGGAAAGGGGTACTCTGTACCCACTATTGTGTTCATACCACAACACTAATAATTATGCAGCTTGCAGGCAAATTCTAGACAGAGCCGTAGAAATAGGGGAACAAAGATAGCAACAAAAGTAAGACACAAAACATGTCAACTCAAACGCAAGGCAAGTTTTTTTTGACACCCAAACTAAGGCAAGCTTAGTTTACTATTGGCCCACTAAAAATATCCAGGGAACTGCTAAGGAGTACATAGGTGTTTTCTCACCTTAGAAGTACTCAAATTTTCATCCCTCTGATTTGCCTTGAGATTTGTGCTTGTGGCTTCATCTCGACGATCGCTCCGTGAGTTAAGGTTTGGGGTTCACCCAATTTTGGGTTAGGTTCACGAACCCCAGATTTAGAGGGTGGACGAGAGGGGCCCGTGACCACGGTGGTGGTGGGTGGTGAGTCAGATGAGAACTTCGTTGGGTGAGGGTGCGCTGCAATGGAAGCGACGGCAGGTGATGCTCACTGGTGGGCCACAGTGGTGCCGAGGGTGGCGACGGCGTGGTAGAGGGAGGCAGCACGTCGGTAGGGGTGGGGGTAAAGGTCGATGATGAGGAAGAGGTGCGGCATAGGACGGCTCGCCATATAGGAAGAGGAGGGTGGCAAGGGAGGGAGGCGGGAGCGGTGACTGCTCGCCGGTGGGCAGTGTCGGTGCTAGGGATGGTGACGACGGCGATGATTGGGTGGGTAGCGGCTAGGTTTTGGAGTGGAGGGGAGGGAGGAGAGGAGAATTTATATAGTATGTGGGAGGGATGGTATCCTGTAGATCTAGATCCAATGGCTGAAAATTTCAGTTCCCCTAACAAAAAAAAACACTCACTTTCCACATAGACACTCCCAAATATACAATATCATGTCCATCTGCATCATACATTTCAAAGAAAATGCAAACCGTGTAATTCCTTTCACAATTATTATTGCAAATTGACTTGAAATAAGGCTTATTCTAGAAAAGATAGATTGTTATTGCACGTCCGGTTCTTCCATTCTAGAAAACCTCAAGGCAATACAAATATCATTTGGTTTATGATTGGAATAAGTCCATTTTACATCCCTAAACTTTACAAAAAGTTCACTTAACCCACTTAACCCACTGAACTGCAAAACCAAGTATTTAACCCACTCAAACTTATAAAATCATAAAATACTTAGTTTTATAGTTGAAAATGTTAAATGAACTTTTGCAAAGTTCAGAGCGTAAGAGGACTAAGGCCCTCTTCAAAGCGGCTTCTAAAAGCCGTTTTCTGTGTAAGTGCTTTTATATAGTAACTAGTTCTCAAACGGAGTGTCAATTCAAGGTGGAGTATGCAAGTTAATTATAGTACACACTACAACGACTTCATTTATATCGCCAAAATCGCACGCGAGTATATATCTCTCTGTATCCTCTCTCGCGAACAGCCAAAAGCCATAAGTCACAGCTCAAAAGAGCAGTCCCTTATTCCTTTATAAGGAATTATAGTACCTTGGACAACAGAAAACAGTACCATTCTATCCCTGGAGTTCCTGGCTTCTTCCTCTACTGCACATCGTTAGCAATATATATGATTCTAAATGGACTCATCCGAGGATTGAACACTTCGATAAGAATTGAGTTCATCTTTGTAGCTGTAAATAAAACCTTCGCCACGTTGTACTTCCTCAACACGAAAATTTTTCGGTCTGGCTTGCTTCCCTGCAGCTTGAAGGCTGAATTTTCCTCACAGTCTTCTTTTCTGTCGGTAGCATTGCATGTTCAAAATTCTGCAAGTCTTCTACACTCATGATAGCAATTATTGACAATTGTAAGGAACTTGTTCAAATTTAATAAGGCATTACATATAGATTCATTTATGTCCAGCACAGACCCATAATGTTTTTTAACAAACCCAGTCCAACAAACTCGTATAATAAATAATATTAGAAACAGAGATATAATAGGCTACAATGACGGGACACGCGAGGGGTAGGAAAAGGGGTCACACCGGAAACGGGACAATGAGGGAGCACTAGGGCAGCTAGGTAGTGATCGTTTAATGTAACATCCAAAAATTTTAATTGTATTTTATTGGATTTTCTGAAATTTATTTGGATTTATCTGGATTTTATTTTAAAATCCTAGAGTAAGAAAATTTAATTTAAGCATTTATTAAAGCCAAAAAGAGTTTAGTTTATTTTTCCTAAGTTCTCCTTAATTTATAGTATTTTGAGAATTTCCTGAATTTAAAATTCAACTTTGAAAGCTAAAAGTATTTTGTAAAAATAAAAGAGACCAACTTTAAGTTGAAAATATTTTTCCTAATTCTAAAACATCTCTAGCAATTTTTATGAATTTTTCTGAAATTTTTAGACTTTATTTGCTATCTTCTAAGTATTTTTAAACCTTCCAATGTTTCTGAAAATCAAAACAAATTCTAAACCTAAAACCTCCTCGAGCCGACATGTGACACTCTCGGATCCAATCCATCCTCACATGTTCCAATCCCAGCCGCCCGCTGCCTCTTACCCCTTCACTCTTCATCCGACGGTCTGGATTCAATCTGCGCCGCCCGATCTGATTTCATCCGCCCGTTGCCACTTACCTCTTCGATCTTGAACCGATGGCATGTATCGCTCACTCACCCCACACGTCGCTCATCCGGCCGCCCACTCATTCCTCCTCTCTCTCCTCTCTCACCGACCCGCGTATCAGCTCTCTCTCCCCCCCTTTCTTCAACCTTCCTTAATCGCCATTCTTTGAGCCGTGAGCTCATAAAAGCTTCCGCCACCTCCTTTAAGTCCCGAGCAAATGCGCCATCTGAGTGCCCTCATCACTCCACCTTCACTCTGCCTGTTTCCCCTCTGTCTTAAAGCACCATCCCGCCGTTATGCGCCGTTGCTAACCACCTTAACGCCGGCGAGGTTGTGCTCAACTGTTACTCCTCCCTGCACCTATATAAACCCTCCCTAGCACCCTGTCCTCCTCTCCTCCCCTCTGTCCCGCGCCTGAGTGCCTCCGCACCTCTTTTTCTCTATCTCGGCACCGGTTAAGCTCCGGCGAGCAATCGCCACCTCCTCGGTCTGCTTCGTGCCTTGCCGACACTGTCCACTCCTTCCTCGCTGACGTAAGCTTGTCTTTCGCCCCTTCGCCTAGCAAGCCCAACGCTGGAGAGCCCCGCCACCGACAGTCTTGCTCCGCCGCCGCTAGAGCTCGTCGCCATCCGCCACCGAGCATCCCCAAGCGCCGCGCCAGGTACCATAAAGATCCCTATGGCTTGTAACATCCTGAAAACTCGGAAGGATCTTATAATAAAATATTGTGAGATATTATGTAACACGTCATGTTGGGTGGATTCTAAAAACATTTTTCCTGAGAAATTCCTAGGAAGAACTCACCTATTTAATTAATAGGAAATCCTAAATTTAAATTCGAATCTGGAAAGATGATCCATAATAAAAATTTACAAAAGTAACATAAGAGTTGCGTCGGTGTGAACACGGGCGGGTAGAGGATGGCCACATCCTCCGACGTGATGGCGCAAGAGGGGCTTCGGAAGGGTGGTCGCAGGAGGAAGTGGAAACCTTAGCGGTCGTAACTCGCTAGGAAAATGCATCGTAAAGCTTTGTGATAGTCTACTCAACCGCACGGCTAAGGAATCGTGTGGGCAATGAGCGATCTATCTCATGTGGGTAAAGTGTACACACTCTGCAGAGTCAAAACTATTCGAATAGCCGTGCCCACGGTCATGGGCGGACATGGGAACTTAACTAGATATAGTTCTGTTTCGAAAACTTTGGGGTTGGAAATGGAAAAGTGGAGGGCAGAGAAAGGCCCTTATTTGAGTTGTCCTGGGTGTCGTCCCAGTGGTAAAGTAAGCGGTTATAACGCTAAATGCATGGTATGAGGAGCAGATACCATGTAATGGTGGATGGTCTCTGATTCGATAAAAATAAATGTATATGTCACAGAGTATCATGTTTAAAATTCAACTGGCTAGGTCCTAGGAAATTTTAAGTATTATAGTTCAAAAAAGCATATTTCTGCAAAACAAAACAGCTTGAGCCTTCCCTTGTTAAAAGCCTTACATACTACCTACTGCATTCTGTGTGTTGACTCGTTGAGCACGGTGGTTAGTGTGCTCACTCTCGCAATACCAACAATCCAGATTCGGGAGCTCAAGATCCGTACGCCTACGAGGAAGCACCTGCTGCAGATGGAGAAGACCCCGCCGGGAATTAGGACGAATAATCCGCGCTTAGAACCTTAGGCATCTAGACTAAGGTGTGGATTCATCCAAATATTACTAGAGCCCTAGTAATATTTGTATGACCACTTTTGCCCTCAGTCTTTGCTTGTGGTCTAAAAGCCTACTTTGTTCCGTTTCCGCTGCTAGACTTTTGTAATGTAAAACTTTGGCACCTTGGCCTCTCTCAGAATAATCGCGCTGCGCCTTTGTGAAGGCCTAACTTCACTTTTGCAATATAATAATATTATGGCTTGTTGTGATTGCCGCGATGTATGAAATGATTCAGCAATGTATCTGTGTGCATTATCTATCGATCCGTGGAATAATGCGAAGGCACGCAGATTCTGGATTGCAAAATCCGGGTCTGACATGGCTCCCTCTCTCGTTTTCACCCCTCGCTGACCACCGCCGAGTGTCGGAGCTCTGGCGACCCTCGGGTCCTGAGCGCCACCGGCTGGTCGAGCCACATCAGCGGTCGAGGCGACGTGGCAACCGACGTGGACGCCATGTGGACTCCACACTAGCGCTTGCTCGCCTGGTCAGCAGCCACACCAGCCCCGTGCCACCTCAATCACAACCCCGCTCCATGAACCCAGTCTACCAAAGCCGGTCCCACTTGTTAGTAAAATAATATCCTTTTCCTTTAGAAATTTAATTCGGTCAGAAATTAAATTATGTTGCCGACATCATCATGACATCATAATTCCCTTTTCCAGTAGAAAGATAATTCAGCAGAAAAAGAAGTCCAATGCTGACGTTATAAATCGAATTTCCAGTATAAAAATAATTCAGAAAATCAGCCTTTTTTCTTTTTCTTCGGTTTTAAAGTTCCAAAAGCTCGTATTTCTTCATTTTAACTCCGATTTGACCCGTCTAAATTTCGAAATTCTTATAAAATCCTAAACTATCTAATTTTGGACTCTTTTTGAATTTTTAGATGTTATTTGAATTTTGTTTTGAATTTTGTTTTGTTTTTTGCGTGTAGACTATGACGAATCCGGAGAGTTTTACTTCGACGACTCGCACCCGGACTTCAAGCAAGGAATGTTACACCTTTGATCATGTTGCTCTCAGTAATTTAAATTATGTATTTTGTTTTTAAATTATTATGCATGCGTACTTTTATTCATACATAGTTCAAATTCCATTTGAATTCTAGTTATACCCATGTCCTTTATATATGGGTAAATTTGATATTGAACAAATATGCCTTATTGTAACATTCCAAAATTTTGATTTTTGAAAATTTTAATTTCAAATTAATTATTTTAAAGCAATTAGCTTTTATGTGGATTTTTCTGTGCTTTTCTGGATTTTATTTCAAAATTCAAAGCAAGAAAATATATTTTAAATATCTTATTAAAGCCAAAAAGTGTTCATTTTATTTTTCCCAACCTTCCCAAAATTTTTATTTAATTTTTGAGAATTTTCTGGAATTAAAAATCAATTTTAAAAGTTAAAAGGTATTTTATAAAATTATTAAAAAGAAAATCCGAAATTAAAAATATTTTTATCAAGTCTAAAATAGCTCCAGGAATATTCTATGAATTTTCTGGAATGTTTAGACATTAATTAATATTTTTAAGCAATTATAATGTTTCTAGTATTTTCTAAAAAATTAATTCGAAAATTAAATCCGGATTAATCCCAGGCCGCCACGTGTCGCTCTCATATTTAATCCATATCATCTCATGATTTAATCTCGGCCGTCCACCACAACTTACCCCTTCACTTAATCTAACGACCGAGATCTCTTCACTTGCCACATGTCATCCATCCGGCCGCCCAATACCCCTTCACTCTCTTTCTCTCATCGACGGGTGGGCCCCACCCATCGGCACCTTCTTCTACCTCACCTTCTTCCTTCTCTCACTCTCTCTCTCCTCCATTAACGCCGAAATTGGAGCTCGTAATTTCGATCGTTTCCTTCGCTTAAACTCCCAATTGATTGCGAGATTGAAAACCCCTAATCAACCCCATTATACGCCGGCCGTTTCCCCCTCTATTACTCCCCTAATCGCGGCCCTAAATCACGCCTGAGATCTTCCAAAACCGCCGGCCCTCCCTCGATTTTCCCTATAAACCCCGAGGAGCTCATTTCGCACCCTCTCTCCACCGCCTTTTCTCCATTTCGACCAAGTGCCAAAACCACCGAAGCCCCGCCACCACCACCTTTTCTTCCTCCGCCCCCAACTCCGGTAAGGAATTGCCGGCGCCTCGGACCGCCTTGGCCCTTGCTGCCGCCTTCTTCGCCTTCCACAAGTGCCGGCCACCGCCCACCGCCGCCGCCCGAGCCTCCACGCCACCGAGTCTCGCCCCCCAGCATCACCGCCGCCGCTTTTAGCCCCTCGCGAGCCGCCTCGGTTGCCCCTACCCCGCCACGGTGAGAGCCGGATTCCCGTCGCCTCCCTCTCCTCGTCTGCTTTTGGTTTGCCGCCATTGGCGCCGGAGGCCGGCGAAGCGCCACAGAGTCGCCGCGTGTGCGCCGCGTGGCGCCACGTCGCCGGCCGTGCCACCTCGACCTTTTTGCGGTCTCAGGACTCGTCTGCGATAGACCGGGCCCACATGTACGAATTTTCGAATTTCAAATTTATGCTGATGTCATAATTATGTTTTTCAAGACAAAATAAATCGAAAAATATCCCTTTTTCCTTTCTTTTAATCAAACTTTGGAGGCCATAACTTTCTCATTTTAACTCCGATTTGACCGTTCAAATTTCTAATTTTTCTAAAATCAAACTTTCGGGCCATAACTTTTCAATTTTTGAATTTTATTTGAATTTTTGTGTATTTATTTGCTATGTTGTTTTGTCGTTGTCGAAGAATTCTCAGACCCGACGTTGTCGAAGAATTCTCAGACCCGTAGCAAGAAAGTTAAGACATCGCACACGAAGGCAAGTCTCCTTTGAACATGTTGAACCTATATTTACCAAAATCATTTTATTTTTTTAAATTTAATGCATATGCTATGTTACATAAAAAAATAAACTTTGTCTTAAGGAATTAGTTAAATCCAATTTTGTTATACCCTCATTTGATATTGACAACCATGTACCTTTGTCACCATAGGTTTCTTTTGTCTCAGTATTGAGTTTGTTATGTAATTGTTAATTTTAGAACGGTAGTAATTTGCTTAGACAAGCTAGTCGGTCAGTATAACCATTCGGGTGAAAAATTGATATGAATGATCTCATCTTTTTATTTACCGGCAATACGTATTGCTGTTGTTTTTAAACTAAAATAAAATGCTGAAAGATGTTTTAGACTTGGGCGGATGGTAAGATTGGATTAGTGCGGATTTAGCACGAGAACTTGTAAAGTGTATATTCCGCCCTAGTCAATTAAGGACCGACGCTTGTGTTTATCGGTGAGCACTCTTGCATAAACCACAAGTCTATATGGATACGACCTAGCTGACTAACTTACGATAGTTTAGTTTATGTACCACCAGTGGAAAGTGGGTGCCAGGTTGTACTGGTTATTCACAGTGAGGGACAGGGTTTACTATACTCATACGGCGCAAGAGGAGACTTCTGACTGGGTGGTTTAACCTTTCAGCGGTAAAACCTCAACGGGTGGTCTCTAGCTAGACTAGAGTAAGGTAAAAACTTTGTGATATTTTATCTAGGTCTCATGCCTAAGGAAGCATGTTGACTATTAAGATGACTTATCTTTTGTGGTTAAAGTTGTACAACCTCTACAGAGTGTAAAACTATTCGAATAGCCGTGCCCACGGTCAAGGGCGGGCAAGGAATGCATTCACATGGTAGATCTTTGGTTTTGATTTTAAAGTAAAAGATTTGAAAACTAGAGAGTGGATGGAACTATCGAATTGTGTCCTGGCGGATGGAGCCAGTGTGGGTGGAAGGAACCCGTGGTCTTGAACCTTGGCGGTTGGAGCTAGTTAACTAGTGTTGGTGGTTAGAACTTCACTATAAGATTATTTATAGTTTCTGTTAAAACAATTACTTTATTAAGTTAATGCCTGCGAAAATATTTAATGGTATTTGAAATAAAATATTGCTTTGTGTAAAAGAACCATATAACCCTCCTTGTTATGCCTTGCATCTACTGCATTTTCCCAAGACTTGCGGAGTACTTTTTGTACTCACATGTTGTACTAAAAATCAACTCAGAGGAATATGAAGCTCGAGAAGGAGATTACGACTACTTCGTGTGTGGATACGACGAAGGCTTTCTGGAGTTCTAGGTTGCGCTTTCCCAGTCAATTGCCTGTGGCGTATTGATGGGTCTCCGCTGGATTTATCTTTTGTTTCCGCTGTGTTTTGTGTGTGTGAGGTCTTCAAACCTCATTTGTAATAAAGAGACATTTTGGTATGTACTCTCTATTATTGTAATAAAGCATTGTTGGTTATGTATTTATCATTATTTGACTGTGTGCACTATTTTTGATCTAGGACTAGTGCTGTAATACATAGAAGGTCCGGATTCGGAAATCTAGGGTCCCGACAGAGATGGTATCAGAGCCAATTTGACTGTAGGACGTGACCTAGTTAGAATGGTCGCTAGTATAAGAGCTTCAAAATTTATTTTATAAAATAAAATTTTAATAATATGCTACCATTGTATTTTCTTGTCTTTCTATCCTTACCTTCGTCATGGTATTCTTTCTTCTCTATCTGTTTATTCACCTTTTGGAATGGTAATTAGATCTACTTTCCTTTGTAATTTCTATACATGGCTTAATGAGTTTGCGTCTGAGAAGCACTTGGAGAAGCGCGTCATCATGAAGGAGCGAGGATTAGTTCTTTAGTTGTAGTACCCAAGTAGAATCCTACTATTTTAGAACGCTTACATATTACTTATTTGTTTGCTAGATGGACTGTACCAAGTCTTTGTGTACTTGTGGTACATCCATTTTTAAAACTATTTTGATTTCAAGCTAAGCTTCTTCTAGGTGTTGCTTGTGAGAGACCATGTGGAGGTCATCCCGTTGTGTATGATGAGTAATTGACATCGTTTTAGGAAAGTCGAGTTTGAGTTGGTTGGTTCGGACCAAGACGTCGCGTGGTGTGACGGGCTCGGTCGGACTTGGTCAAATCTGGTCAAAAGGATTAGGATGCATATTCTGATGATTCGACAGGTTTGTTGATGTTATTATGCTTACATGTATCGAGCGGTGCTATTTGACGTGTTTCTTGTCTGTGTGGCTGCAGGACGTCGAGGCGAGTCGTGGCGAGACACGGGGTGACCGGACTAGACACAGGATGTGTCGAGGTTAGAACGGTCGGATGTGTCGAAGACGGCGGAGATTCGATGTGGTTGCGAGTCGTGGACGGCAAGGAGCGCGGAAGCTTCCGGGAAGGTGCAGGAGGGGCGAATCGGTAAATTTGCAAGGCTGCACAAGCGGGAGACGGCTCCGTTAGGGTTTAGCCGGCGTAACGGGTTGGAGACCCGTTAGCCAAGGGCTATAAATAGGTGTTGGGGGCTGCATACCCCTTTGAGGATCACAAGAGTTTTAGAGTTCATTCATCACTTGGTGTGTGTGTGTTCCTCCCAAGAAGCATGTGAGGCTCTTGGTGTTTTGAGGATCGAGAGGGTTTTTGTGCATTTGCTCTCCATATGTGTGTGTGTTTTTTTTGGCTTTGGGAGAGAGTTAGGGTTTTTCTTTGCTCTCCTTGTGTGTGTTCTTTTGTGAGGAGAAACTGGCAGTTGGTTGCTGAGTTGGTGATCTCCTTTTTGTATGTTGGTCTCAATGTGAGAGATGTGGTTGTATTGACTATCATGGAATCATTCATCCCTACAATCATTCTTGTCTCTATTTTCATCTGAGAAAACCTTGTGTTTGAGCATTTCTTGTTTTGTTCTTTTCTATGATTTGCTTTGCTCTTTCATCTCTGTTCTTTACCTCTTGGGTGTTGTTACGAGTTCGCTTCTCTATTGTGAGCGAAGCCTCGACCGAATGATGTCTTGGCATTCATACCTCTTATCTTGACTTTCTTTTCGGCAGCTCAAGGATTTATTGTTCATCCTGTTTTTCAACTGATCAGGCTCTTCGCTCTAGTTGTTGTTCCTTCCGGTGATTTGATCTTTTCTCAATTGGTGCCATTGTTTTGTTTCAGCCTTGGCATTTCAGTAAGCAGCCCTAATCAGTTTTCAGCCGAAAGTATTCTTCTCTGATCCTTCGGTTCAATAGCTTTTAATCCCTTCAGTCTTCAGTAAAGCCCAATTGCAGCCGCAGGACTGTTTTCTGTTTCTAGGGCTCATTGTGTTCGTTGGCAGAAATCTCTTGCATTTCTCTTGAGTAGAGGCTTTGGTCTTGCTGGATTTAAGAGGTTGCAGCTGTATGAGTAGCAAATTAAGGATATGTTCACAAACTGGATTCAATGGATATGCTTTTCGCTTCTCTCGGTTTACAAGTTCAGAAGCTGAAGTTGAATAGTCTCCTTGCTCAATCTATTTCCGATTCTTGCCCAAGACATTTTTTTGAAGTGTTTTCCTGCAAGTTCATTCTGTTATTTGGAGTAAAGTTTCACTCTTTTTCTTAAAAAGAGGTGCAGCTGATTGACCTTAATCTCAGTTTTATCTCGGCTTATACACTTCTTGTCAGGCAAAGTGCATTTGCTTCTCCATTTCAACAAATCGTTTTCTTCTTTTCAAGTTCGGTGATTCTCCTTTTACGCTTTTGTGCGCTTGGGATAACTACGTGCGGTAGAAAGCAAAATCTGAATTGAAGACATGTTCTTTTGATCCGAGAAGGCGGCTAACTCTTGGTCTTTTACTCGATTTGCGGATCATCATTCTTTTCCCTTTCAGTTTTTGCTTTCCTTTCACTTTATTTTCTTTCCTCTTTACATTCCTTTTTGTGATCCCTTTCAGTTTCATGTCTCAAACAGAATGCACTTTTAGTTTTTCAGACTGTACAAGTTAAGTTGGCAGCTGCTCTTTCGGTCAAGTTTGATGCCGCAGCATCTATTTTCGTGGATCGATGTGTGTTCTGCTTTCGGCATTTTTCAGTAGTGGTATTGTTAGTCTGCTGATCACTGCAGCGTCTGTTTTTCATTAGATAGTAATAGTCCGGTCAGACCAATTCTCTCACGAGCAGTTATTCCCTTGTTTGAGTAGATCATAGGAGATTGTTTTCACCAAGTCTGCTTCGCTTCTTTCGTCAATCTGGCTCTTTAGTAGAATTGTAAATCTAAGGTTGGTTCTCCAGTAAGCATTCGAGTTTCTTGCTTCATAGCTATTATAGCTATCGAAAAAGTGAATAGTGAGAATACTTCGGGGCGAAATTTTTGAAGGCACCATTCACCCCCTTTGTTGCTGAAGGACCGAAATGGCAGCAGAGGGGGGGTGAATGGTGCCTTTAAACGCTCTCTAAAAATTCAACTTGATCTTTTCTCCAGTAGCTAAAGAGCTGTGAAGAAGAAGATTAGTTGTTTACTGGAAAACTCAAAGAGAAGAGAGTTTCTCCGTGTGGTCGTAAAGACCAGAGAAGAACAGAGTTGTGGTCGACTAGTCGATACCACCCGAGAAAGCAAATGCACGGAAAGCAGTGGAATCACTGGTCAAATCACACGAGAAAACAATCACGGTAAAGCAGTGATCGAAAACATTCGCGAAGGACCGAATCGACACGAAAGTCGTAATGTAAAAAGTAGTGGTCGAACCGACTTGTGGTCGAAAGATCTAGAGCACCGAGAGACAATCAAACGCGTTCGACAATGACATAGCCGAAACTACGTGGTCGAAACGAGCGGCAAAAGATGACGAACAGTGAATTTAGTCGGTCGAACCGAAAACAGGCGCACGACCGCCAAGGCGGAATTTAGAGAACTATTGGCACGAAAAACCAAAATGCATGAGACTTGAATCTTAGCAAGAAAGGGGTCTCTAGAAGTGAGTCAACCAAGAACCACCAAAGTCTTAGCAACGGTTGGAGAGAAAACCAAGTCGAAAATCAAAAGCAGTCTTCGAGGCGGAAGCAGAAAATCACGAGATTTCTGTTTTGATTTTGCTCTCGGGAATGAATTGACCAAATGGTCTTAGAGTGTGAATCCCATTCGAGCAAAGAAATGCAAGCCAACTCTCAAAGAAAACACATATACCGAAGGAAATCGAGAGGGCAAAAGCAACAAGTAACTCATCTCAAGAACACAAACATGAAATGATACACGAGATGAATCAATCTTTTCATTTCTCATGGAGGTTTCTACAACCACTCCACCCGAGACAACTCACACAAGATACAACAATAGAGTTCGAGCACTCGGGACAACCTCTCCCGACTCCGAGTCTCCTCCTCTATTTATACTCACACGCTAACGGGTCTCCACAGACCACCCGTTACTGAGAGCTCCAGTGCTTTACTGAGCCTCCAAAGCTTTGCCCATTACCCGTGTAACAGCTCCACCGCTTTGCCGCTTGCACCACCAACTCTCCAAGGTGATGCTTTCTCGGTGGATGGGCTTCCTCCGCAGCTTTGACATTTCTCCAAAATGCCCCTCCGCGCCTTCCGTGAAGCTTCCTCCACCGCCTTGTTGTCCATCTTTGTCGACCCCACCGGCACGACACGTCCTCTTCGGCTTTTTCACGTGCTTCGGACCTCAACAACTCCCTTGTCTAGTCCCGACCTCCTAAGCCTCACCAAGACTTGCCTCAAGATACCGCAACCATCAACGACAACAAAAACATCACATAGCACCGTTCTACACGAAAATCATACTGCATGACTCAACCCGAGCTCAAATCTTCCACAGATTTTAAACTTAGTCAAGACCTGTCAAAATGTAGAACAAACCAGTCTACAAGGTCCATGACTTCACAAGGAACCCAACCGACCAAACCTCACCGTAATCGGACATGATATGAGCCCATACGACCGGTTTGAAGGAACTCCATCGACCACGGCCAATCTGCCGACAACGTGGTCGAACTTTCAACACTTTCAACGCGGTCGATTCTCGATCGGACAACATGGTCGAAAACCCTAGCCACGACTACCGACTACGTTCAAACCCGTGCTAGCGTGGTCGCACCGCTAGCGATACAGCGGTCTAAGTGCGGCGTTACAGCGTGGTCGAAGACCCACGCGCACAACGTGGTCGTAGATTTTCCGAGAGACTTCGATCACGTTCGGTTTTGCGAAAAAGCCGTAACGTGGTCGTATTGCCTTCCCACCACCGTGCAGCCGCCCGGCGCTTCCGATACTCGCCAACGTGGTCGTATCGACTTCCGACCACGGTCAAATTTCACGAGGATGCTGTAACGTGGTCGTAAACCACCCGAACGACTTTCGATCACGACCAAACGTGGTCGTATAGCATCCTACAAGGTCGTACGAGCCAGGGAGCGGACGTACACGATTTGGACAAAGGCCAGAGTTACGACTTCGCAGTAAAACGCCCAAAACAAACTCACTTTTCCTTCAACCAAGAGTCAAATACTCATCATAAAATTGGGATCATCTCCACATGATCTCTCAATCTCCCCCTTGATGAGTATATTGACAAACACCAAAAATATGAAGTTGAGTTTGTAGAAGCCGACATGGTCCGAGGAAGGAAAATGAAATTATGACCATGTCGATAGAAGGAATACTAGAGCAATACATAAAGAGCAAATTGATCTCCAAAGCTCTAGCAAGTTCCCAGAAGTTGAAAAATTTTCTCCAATCTATTCTCCCCCTTTTGGCAATAAACACATCAAGTATGCAAGAGAATAAGTCAAAATGATGGATGGAATGGCTGATTTTATTAGTCAAAGTATGCAGAGCCATGAGAATTATCCAAAATGACCAAATGTATTACACCAAGCCATAACATACAAGTATGCTACTAAGATCATGACTATGTATGTAAAGAGAAGCTAAGCTAACGAGATGGTATAATCTGATTTTTTTAATTTGAAGTGCTTAGCAAGTCAAGTCAAACAAGATTTTAGTCTAGCTAATGATATCCACAAATGATGCAAGCCATGCCAATGAGCTAAATGGAATCAAGAAGCTAGTGTTGAGCCAACTAGAGTGCTGTTCGTTCAAGAATGATACAATTGTTGAAGTACTTTGATTTTTTTAATTGAGCACTTTTGACATTTTTCTTTTGAGATCTCATGATTGTTTTCAATCATATTTTGTCATGTGCTAGACCTCAAGCCTTATGCGATCATTCCAAGCGAGAAGCTTAAGGAAATGATCTTGGTCATCAAAACTCCCCGAGTTCATGCCTTGTGCAATGGCAAGCCGTCTCATGAGAAAGAATTGGTGAGATCGGTTTTTCGCACAAAGAGATCTTTTGCTTTTAATAGATTGTACTAACTTATGTGTCATCAAGAAACCGTATAGCTCAATCTATTGCTCAACTAAGATTCAAGACTCAACTCGACCTATTTGACATGGCGAGAATCATAAAAGGATAACACAAGGTGACTAGTCTCAAATATGAACATGACATGAATTAGGTCAAATTTGGCATTTTAATTAACCTATCATGGCAAAGACTTGACTACACATATAAAGTCATGATCGATTAGCAATGGAGCACAAATCATGGCAAGATGTAACATAAGAGAAAATATGTCATGAATGGATAATAATCAAGGCTCCATGTAGTTATATTACAATGCGTAATGCAATGCGTAAAATCCAGCTCCCCTCAACATATGGTGCATCTTTTAGTTCAAGTTGAGTTATGTCAATATTAAGCTCTAGAAGCTCCCAAAGAACTCTCCTTGAACCAAAGCAATAAAACGCAAGTCGGCAAAGAAAGCGAAAACAGCAAATCCTTAAAGCATAGATAAGATAGAAAATACTAATGGCTCGGATCGACTCTTATCTACCCCATATGACTCCGTGACTAACAGTGACCAGAAAACACACACTAGAGAGCAAACACGCACTGCTCACCCGAGAGTGGCCCAACCTCGCTAGAACCTAAAAGGCGTGAGTAAGCTCAACCTAGTGAGATAAGAAACACTATCCCGAAGCATAAGATAAGAGCAAGAAGTCTAAGCAACTCAACCAAGAGATACACTCTAACCTATGCTAGAAGGACTAAACCCGATGCACCAAGATGCGATGCAACAAGAAGGATACGAAGCACAATTAATATGATAAAGCGGTAAAGCCCAAAGCTCCCTCACAATAGTCCGTAAGGACAAACCACCCCAAGCTCTCCCGCAGAGTGAAAACCTCGTGCTATCCAAAGGCTTGGTGAAGATATCGACCAACCGGTGGTCACTCTCCTGGCCGGAGCACGATGTCACCTTTCTCTACATGGTCTCAAGAAAATGATATCGATATCGATGTGCTTGGTCCGAGAGTGTTGCACTGGTTCTTAGCAATGCTAATCGCAGACGTGTTATCGCAAAAGAGCGGAACACGATCGATAGCTAACCCAAAGTCCCGCAGAGTCGAAACCATCCAAAGCACTTGGCTACAAAGAATCGGTGCGACAGCGTGCTCGGCCTCTGCGGTGGGCCATGCAACACCGGATCGCTTCCTCGAAGACCGGAAGCGAGAGAAGTGCCCATGAACTGGCGGTGCCGGTGTGCTCCTATCTATCCTCGACCCAAGAAAGTCGCATCCGAAAAGGCTCTAAGGGATAGACAGCGGGAGGAAGAGTACCGATACCATAGTCAATGGTAGCTCGAAGGTACCGAAGATGCGCTTCACGCTCGGGCGGTGAGACACGAGGAGAAGCTCAAACGGGCACAAAGACACACGGAGAAGTGTATGTCCGGTCTCGAGGGTGAGGTACAAGAGAGAGCCAATCATGCTTACAATTCCTTTTGATCGATGACTCACCGTCCTCATCGGGTCTAGTACGGTTTGTAGAAGCCATAGGAGTTGACACCGCCACCGTCACTCATGTCGAGCGTCTCGGGAGGTCTCGAGTGTACTTGCCTTGATGCAAGAAGGTACCCTCCAGTCTCGCTTGATTTGGAAGCCAAGGAAGAAAGTCAACTCACCCATCATGCTCATCTCAAACTCGGTGCTCATGACATCCGAGAACTGTGAAACTAGAGCATGAGAAGAGCCGCCAAAGATAATGTCATCGACATAAATTTAGGCGACGGAAGGTCATTGCTGCCGCCGCGAATGAACAAGGTCTTGTCAACTTTACCCATCTCAAAATCATGTCTCAATAGATAGGACTTAAGCCTCTCATACCAAGCTCTAGGGGCTTGCTTAAGTCCATACAATGCTTTGGAAAGCTTGAAGACATGACTAGGGTATTTGGGGTTCTCGAAACACGGAGGTCGTCGACATAGACTTCTTCCTCAATGAAACCATTGAGAAAGGCACTCTTGACGTCCATCGGTAAAGCTTGAAACCCTTAGAAGCTGCAAAGGCAAGCGAATTCTAATGGCCTCAAGGCGAGCTACAGGGCAAAGGTCTCCTCGAAATCCGGACCCTCAACACAGGAGTACCCCAGCAACCAATCTAGCCTTGTTTGAATGACTACCCCATCCTCACTTTGCTTGTTCTTGAACACCCATTTGGTTCCAATGATATTTTGATCTCGAGGGGCTCAACAAGCGTCCGCACCTTATTTCTCTCGAAACTCTCTAGCTCCTCATGCATGGCGTTGACCCAAGACTCGTCGGATAAAGCATGGCAAACGTCCTTGGGCTCAAAGGAAGCTACGAAGGCGAGTGGAGATGAAAAGTGACACGCCGAGACTTGGAACGTGTGACTCGCTCAAATAGATCTCCAATCATCCGCTCGAAGGATGAGATTTTGGATATGTCTTGGAGGTCTGGATGGGATGAAGAAGTGGCCTCTACCTCGTTACACGACGGGTAGGAACAGAGCCACTAGCTCGAGAAGAGCGGTAAGGTAGGGCGATCGCCTCGAGGTGCGGTGGAAGAAGGCACCTCAAGGGGTGGAGAAGGGGCTGGATCGGGTGACAACCCTCATCTCCATCATCCTCATCATCCACAAAGATGGTCTCGGACTGCTCTAGTGAACCTGAGATATCGGGCCTAGTCCCCGGACTGGCCTCATCGAAAGTTACCTCACAGGTTTCTACCAATTTACTAGACTCGCAGTTCCAGACCCTATAGGCCCGCGAAGAAGTCGAGTAGCCTGAAAAAGTCCATCACAAGAACGTGACTCGAACTTATCTAGGTTCCGGACTTGAATGAAACACTTGCAACCAAACACACGAAAATGAGAAACACCGGGCTTTCGTATCTCAACTCATAAGTGCGGTGCAAGTGTGCTGAAAAAACTTCGATTAGAAACATGGCACGCGGTGGCTATAGCCTCGACCAAAACTTCCGCGGTGTAGAGTACTCATCAAGCATCGTCACGGCCATCTCGACCGAGTGCGGTTCTTCCTCTCCACAACGCCATTCTGCTGAGGAACGTATGGAGAAGAGAACTGGTGCTCTACACCTGTCTCACCACAGAAACTCTCAAAGTAGGAATTCTTGAACTCCGTGCCATTGTCATCGCGGATCGCTCGTAAGGCACACGGAAGCTCAGCGAAAGCCCTCCAAAAGACCTCGAAATGTGAAACGTCTCATCCTTGAGGCTAAGAAAACACCCAAGAGTACCTCGAAGTCATCGACCACGACAAGAACATACCACTTCCTCCTGCAGATTGCACTCAGCCGGTCCGACCGTGTCCATGTGGAGCAATTGTCGGTCATCGGTCATAGTCACCGTGACCGGAGGGTGAGAAGCGCAACCATCTTGCCGCATGCGGCATGGGCGCAAACAAGATCTTTGACCATCTTGAGTTTCGGCGAGACCACGAATGAGATCGTGGCCTTAACTTTCGGGTCAAATGGTCAAATCAATATGACCAAGTCTCCTATGCGGAAGGAAAGGTCGCGGGACTCGGAAGCAACCAAACAGGAGAGAATCACCGAAGACTCGGAAAAATCAGCACGAAGATCCTCCCAAAGCGAGAAATCCATAAACCGGACTACCAAGAATCAAGAATTTTGCAATTGTTTTCTTAAAGCTCACCTCGAAATTGTCATCGAAGGTGAGAGACCGAGAGCAAATTGTCTTGCACTTGCTAACTAAAGCAACATCTTTCAAAATAAATGAATCATGTAATGCGGTACCTTTGGCGATGGCGCCGGATGAAGCATCTCAAGGTGATCGTCTCATCACACGGAGCTCGGCAAGGGAAGAAAACCAACGGGAATCTCCGGTCATGTGTCGTGAACACCCGGAGTCTACAAGCCAAACCTTTCCTTCCACGCGGCGAACCCGAGTCAACAAGAGAGCAAAGTCTCGATCTTGGGATAAATCAACATAGATTTTGGCACCCAATCTTGAGTCACACGTCGAGCGAAGAAGTAGTCACACACGTGACCTCTAACTACCCTACGCCTCCGTCGCTCAAAGAAGCGAAGGTCTATGTGCGGACACTGAAGCATTCTTCGGGTCCGACTACTACGGAGAGCGAGTCGAGCACCGGCGAAGACGCTGATCACGCCGCGGTAGCTATCTCGATAAGCGAGATCTACCCTCGACAGGAAGTCACGACCGAGAGGGAGCACGAGGACAAAAAACAGAAAACTCCGAAAAACCAAGTCCTCGGTGCTGCCCAAAGCTACCAACAGTAGCAAACCTAGACCTCGTGTTGGTCTTAGGTGCACTCAAGGTGCAGGGCGACCACGAATACGCCTAAGAGACTCGGCCACGGTCTCTTTGCGCGATCTTGCGCGCTTGAAGCATCGGTCAATCAGATGCCCATCCTTCGATGAAGGTGCAATGATGCCATACCGAGGGGTCAAGTAGCATGAGATGACCATATACGAGAGGCGAAGTCTGCGGTGAAATCACCTTGTCGCCGAAATCCCTTGGACAAAGCCCACGATCTAAATTGAACTTTCTTGTTCTTGGGCTTGACCTCGATCACACCTGCGCTATGGGTGCGAGCACGACGGTGGATGTTTTCTCACATCCTCACGAAATTATATCCTAGACCACTGTTTGAACTTGCAAATTTTTGATTGGTCTAGAATAAGATTGAGATCCTTCTTGCCTCCTACAAATTTCTCGAGAGTGTTCATAAGGTACCGACACTCCGAAAGAGAGAGTGCAAGAAGAGCAAGGAGGAGGAGAAAGAACAACGAGGAGAGGAAGAAGAACCAATGAAGGAGAGCGAATAGCACGTGCGTATTTTTCCTTATGCACGGCCACCTCAAGCTTGAGGGCTTCGCAGGACACACAGGGGCAGCCTAATCCTAGCCATTTGGTTCTCGTACATCTTCCTAAGCGTCTCTACCATGTCCTTATCCTTTTCCAACATTTCGAAGACGTAGCACGGGAAGGATGTGGTTTTCTAGAAGGTCCTTAGTTAGCTTCACACACTTTTCATCTAAGGCAATCAAATCAGATTTTAGTTTATTACAACTTTTGCATGGTGAGCTAACAGGATCCTTAGAAGCATCTTGAGCCATTTTCTTATTATTATCAACAAATTCTTGAAACTGTTTGGAGACGATTCAAGTTCGTGATAAGTTTGGGACAATTTGCACATGAAGTAATAGGCTCAAGTAAAAGGCTTGTAACTCAACAATTTTGTGATCCCCTTTTAAGTTCATTTTAAATTATTGCAACTTTCACAAGTCTCGAGCGCATCAAGCAACATGGTATAAAGACCTCTAAAGCATTGTCCTTGTCCTCACATGAGGTGCAAGAAATAGTCTCAACAGTAGAAGATGAAACAGGAACTACCCTACTCATCTCAAGCTCAGCAAGAAGACTAATGTTCTCCACCTTAACAATGTCAAGTTCCGAGGACACACTATCATGCGAGGTCCTTAGTTTCTCCATGTCTCCAAGCAAGGCAATGCATGTATCACATTAGTCACGAGAGGAAGCGGATGTAAGTGAAGTAAGCTCTCGTGACAATCTAGCTACTTCCTTCTCTAACTCAGTACACCTAGCCTTAGCTCTAGCATGAAATCCACCTAGCTTAAGAAAAGCATGATTGAGCTGGTCATAGGTGGGGCATACCTCATCCGAGTCGAGATCTGACTCGGCGTCGCTCGGTTCGCCCTCGAGGGCCATGAAGCACATGCCGGGAGAAGTCGTCGCCGCTCTTGGGTTCTTGATCACCCGTCCGTCGTCGTCGCTCCATCCCTCCACCTCGGCGAGGTCGAGGTCGTCGAGCGCGGTGAGGACGCGGTGGAACGACTTTTGGCCTTCCCAAAGTTGCGGTACTTCTTCTTGCCTTGCGTCGGAGCTGGAGGCTTCTTGTTGCGGTTCTTGTCGATGTAGTCGTTCTTGCCGGAACCGCCAACGTCAGTTTTGCCCTTCTCCAGTTTGGGGCAGTTTGCCCGAATGTGGTTGGGGCCACCACACTCAAAGCAAATCACTGGTCCTCTTCTTTTTCCGTCCCTCCTTCTCTTGTAAGCATGGGAGAACTTCCGAGATAGGAGGGCGCTGTTCGTCCTCTAGCTGCTCTAGCGATCATCGATTCGTCACGAGAGCAGCTAGGAGAACCCGCAAAGAGAATCGGCGGAAGAACCGAGGCGGGTGGGATCCGTGACTAGAGCCATCGATTGTGACTTGACCGAGGCGAGACTATGTCAATCTCGTGAGTCTTGAGGCGCAGTAAAGCGCATCAAGAGTCAAGGTCGAGAGGTCCGTGGTGTCCTTGATGGTAGTCACCTTCATCTCCCAAACCCGAAGATCGAGTGCAGAAAGCATCTGTCGAGCGTTGTCCGAATCGGAGTATGTGAGACCGACCGCTCGGAGATTGCTCAAAATCTTGTGAAAGCGTGAAAAGCACTCGTCAAGGGACTCTCCGACAAGCATCTCGAATTTCTTTGATTCGCGCTGAACGATCTGTCGAGCCGTCTTGATCCGGGAGGTGCCCTCATGGTATGCATCGAGGTCACCCGGATGTCGTGAGCGGACGACGGTGAGAGATGCGATCAAATTAAACTCGCTCAATCCACGTATGATGATGTTCCTTGCCTTTGCATTTGCCTCAACATCGACCATATTCCGGCATTGATGTTCTCATCGGCGGGAACAACAAATTGTATTTTCACCTTAGCCAAATAGCATACCCACGAGCACGGATATATGTTTCCATTCGGCTCTTCGGAAGGGTAATCCAGGCCATCGAAAATAGGCGGCTTGGTGGAATACTTGTCTGTTGCCATGGCTCTTGAGACGGTTAAGATCTATGAAGAAGAGCTAACCGGCTCGATACCAATTGAAGGACCGAAATGGCAGCGGAGGGGGTGAATGGTGCCTTTAAACGCTCTCTAAAATTCAACTTGATCTTTTCTCCGGTAGCTAAAGAGTCGTGAAGAAGAAGATTAGTTGTTCTTGGAAAACTCAAAGAGAACAGAGAGTTTCTCCGTGGTCGTAAAGACCGAGAGAAGAACGAGTTGTGGTCGACCGTCGATACCACCCGAGAAAAGCAAAGAGACGGAAAACAGACCTGAATCACTGGTCAAATCACCGAGAAAACAGCACAAGAAAAAGCAGTGATCGAAAACATTCTGCGGTGGACCGAATCGACGAAAGTCGTAATGAGCTTGACCGTGGTCGAGCCGACTTGTGGTCGAAAGATCTAGAGCACCGAGACAATCAAGCGCGTTCGACAACGAGACATAGCGAAACTACGTGGTCGAAACGAGCGGCAAAAGATGACGACGATGAATTTAGTCGGTCGAACCGAAAGCAAAGCGCCTGACCGCCAAGGCGGAATTTAGAGAACTATTGGCACGAAAACCAAAATGCATGAGACTTGAATCTTAGCAAGAAAGGGGTCTCTAGAAGTGAGTCAACCAAGAACCACCAAAGTCTTAGCAACGGTTGGAGAGAAAACCGAAGTCGAAAATCAAAAGCAATCTTGGAGGCGGAAGCAGAAAATCACGAGATTTCTGTTTTGATTTTGCTCTCGGGAATGAATTGACCAAATGGTCTTAGAGTGTGAATCCCAGTTCGAGCAAAGAAATGCAAGCCAACTCTCAAAGAAAACACATATACGGAAGGAAATCGAGAGGGCAAAAGCAACAAGTAACTCATCTCAAGAACACAAACATGAAATGATACACAGAGATGAATCCAATCTTTTCATTTCTCATGGAGGTTTCTACAACCACTCCACCCAGAGACAACTCACACAAGATACAACAATAGAGTTCAGAGCACTCGGGGGGACAACCTCTCCCGGCTCGAGTCTCCTCCTCTATTTATACTCACACGCTTGGGTCTCCACAGACCACCCGTTCAGAGCTCCAGTGCTTTACTGAGGCCTCCAAGCTTTTGCCCATTACCCAAAGTGCAACAGCTCCCTTTGCCCGTTGCACCACCAACTCTCCGGTCGTCTGTGCTTTCTCGGTGGGCGCTTCCTCCGCAGCCTTTGACATTTCTCCAAAATGCCCCTCCGCGCCTTCCGTGAAGCTTCCTCCACCGCCTTGTTGTCCATCTTTGTCGACCCGCTGGCACGACACGTCCTCTTCGGCTTTTTCACGTCGTTCTGGACCTCAACAACTCCCTTGTCTAGTCCCGACCTCCTAAGCCTCACCAAGACTTGCCTCCAAGATACCTGCAACCATCAACGACAACAAAACATCACATAGCACCGTTCTACGAGAAAATCATACCCATGCAGCTCAACCCGAGCTCAAATCTTCCACAGATTTTAAACTTAGTCAAGACCTGTCAAAATGTAGAACAAACCAGCCTACAAGGTCCATGACTTCACAAGGAACCCAACCGACCAAACCTCACCGTAATCGGACATGATATGAGCCCATACGACCGGTTTGAAGGAACTCCATCGACCACGGCCAATCTGCCGACAACGTGGTCGAACTTTCGAACACTCGCAACGCGGTCGATTCTCCGATCGGACAACATGGTCGAAAACCCTAGCCACGACTACCGACTACGTTCAAACCCGTGCTAACGTGGTCGTACCCGCTAGCGATACAACGGTCTAAGTGCCAGCGTTACAACGTGGTCGAAGACCTACACGCGCACTGGCGTGGTCGTAGATTTTCGAGACTTCCGATCACGTTCGGTTTTGCCGAAAAAAGCCGTAACGTGGTCGTGTTGCCTTCCGACCACTAAATGCGCCCGACGGCTTCCGATACTCGCCAACGTGGTCGTATCGACTTCCGACCACGGTCAAATTTCACGAGGATCTTTGTAACGTGGTGGTAAACCACCCGAACGACTTTCGATCACGACCAAACGTGGTCGTATAGCATCCTACAAGGTCGCATGCGAGCGTGAGGCGGGCGTACACGATTTGGACAAAGGCCAGAGTTACGACTTCGCAGTAAAACGCCCAAAACAAACTCACTTTTCCTTCAACCAAGAGTCAAATACTCATCATAAAATTGGGATCATCTCCACATGATCTCTCAGTTGCCACTTCCGGTCCTACAATTGGTATCAGAGCAAGGTTGGCTCTGTATTTGATCTTAACCGATCTTGAGCATGTCAACTAGGAGGGAATCTTGTGAGCTTTTCTTTGCATCTTGTTGGGGTATTTTTGCCAATGATGTCCTTTGTGACAAGAGGCTTGATTTCGGCGAGATGATGAAAATACTTTGAGGAGAGGAGTGCAATGATCTTTTCTGATAGCGAGCATAATTCTATTGTTAAGCACTTGTGCCTTATGCTTAGATGCTCCTATTCTTGGCTAGTGCATTTCTTGTCGGCTCTCTCGGTTGGTCCAAGGGACTTCTCTTTCTGAGCAAGGATGGTGCTTTTGGATCATGTCTTGTAGTAGACATTTGCATCATTGCTCATTTTGTGAGAAGGATAAACATTTTTGACATCGCAGACTTGTTTCTTTTGATTTTGATCTTTGTCCGCGTGCTGTCTCGAGAAAGGATTTCCGCCGTTTCTCAAATGGTGGACCTCTATCGCCCAAACGAGGTGCGCACCTACGGCGAGGTGAAGGTGTGAGCCTCTTTGATGCTTTGGTTGGTTCTTTTCTTAGTTGCTCAAGTGCCAAGATCGAGAAAGTCTTGAAAGAACACACGGATGATAATAATAAGAAGGACGAGCGCTAACTCATCAGCAGCAAGGTAAAACCTCATTGTGACCTTGGCCTTGTCCAAGATAAATATATTTGCTCTTAGGGAGAATGTGAGATGCCTAGATGATAAATTGCTAGACTGTTTTTGCTAGGAGGAAATCTCATTTATCATATGTAGGTTGTGAGTCTAGTTACGTAGATGGCATAAATTTAATTTCTCTACTTGCTTGTTAAAATCAAAATGAGAAATTAAAATTTTGACTCACCACACATGTGT
>JAYGGG010001050.1:0-86369 GCA_036346245.1 Bonia amplexicaulis | reverse complement strand
TATGCATCAACCGGTGATTCCATCTCAGAGAAAAAATGGCACTTAGCCACTTGTCCACACCAAAGGCGAACGGTCCACGAGAGAAGGCATTTGTTCACCGCCGGGATCCGCTAGCCTCATGGTTCCCACGGTTCTCCGTAAGTGCGTCGCCCGATGCGCATTGCTGCTACCCGGCTATGCATCAACGGGTGATTCCATCTCGAGAAAAAATAGGCACTTGGCCACTAGTCCTCACTAAAAGGCGCAACGGTCCACGAGAAGGCGCTTGTTCACCGCCGCATCTCGCTTAGCCTGCTGTCTCACCTGTTCTCCTGGAAAGCCGCTCGCCTCCTGCAGCTTTTCACCGTAGTCTTGGCTATGCATCACCGGTGATTCCATCTTGTCGAAAAATAGGCACTTAGACACTCAGTTCTCGCTAAAAGGCGCAACGGTCCACGAGAGAAGGCGTTGTTCACCGCCAAGCATCTCGCTTAGCCTGCTGTCTCACGGGGCCCTGGTGTCGCCTACCTGTCAGCCGCTCATTGCCACCCGCCTATGCTTGACCAGTGATTCCATCTCGAGAGAAAAATGGGCACTTAGCCACTAGTCCTCACTAAAAGGCGAACGGTCCACGAGAAGGCGCTTATTCACCGGCCAAGATCTCGCTTAGCCTGCTGTCTCACACTGCCTCCTGGTGTCGCCTCGCTCAGTGCAGCTTCATTGCTACCTTGGCCATGCTTGGACCGTGTGATTCCATCTCGTAGAAAAAACGGGCACTTAGCCACTAGTCCTCACTAAAAGGCGCAACGGTCCACGAGAGAAGGCATTTGTTCACCGCCGGGCATCTCGCTTAACTCGTTGCCTCACTGGCTCTCCTAAGTGCCGCCCGCCCAAAGGCAGCTTCACCGTAGAGTCTTGCTTATGCATCATCGGGTGATTCCTTCTCAGAAAAACGGGCACTCAGCCACTAGTCCACACTAAAAGGCGCAACGGTCCAGAGAGAAGGCGTTGTTCACCGCCGCATCTCGCTTAGCCTGCTGTTCCCACGGTGCCCCAAGTGTCGTCCGCCCGGCAGCCACTGTTATCTCGCTATGCATCACCGGTGATTCCATCTCAGAAAAACGGGCACTTAGCCACTAGTCCTCACTAAAGGCGCAACGGTCCACGAGAAGGAGTTTGTTCACCGCCGCATCCGCTTAGCATGTTGCCCCACGGTTCTCCCAAGTGTCGCCGCTCCCGGCAAGCTGGCCACTACTCCCGGCTTATGCATCACCGGTGATTCCATCTCTTAGAAAAAACGGGCACTTGGCCACTAGTCTCACTAAAAGGCGCAACACCATGAGAGAGGCTTGTTCACCGCCGCATCTCGCGAGCTCTCTGCCCCACGGTTCTCCTGAGTACGTCCGCCCGGCAGAAGCCACCAGTAGTCTCGCTATGCATCACCGGTGATTCCATCTGTAGAAAAATAGGCACTTAGCCACTAGTCCTCACTAAAAGGCGCAACGGTCCACGAGAAGGCGCTTGTTCACCGCCCATCTCGCTTTAGCCTGCTGTCTCTACCTGCTTCTAAGTGTCGCTCGCCCGGCAGCTTCACCGCTACTCCTGCTTATGCTTGACCGTGTGATTCCATCTCAGAAAAACGGGCACTTAGCCACTAGTCCTCACTAAAAGGCGCAACGGTCCACGAGAGAGGCGTTGTTCACCGCCGCATCCGCTTAGCCTCGTTGTCCCACCTGTTCTCCTGGTGTCGCCGCCTCCCGGCAGAAGCCACCGAGTCTCGCCATGCATCACCGGGTGATTCCATCTCAGAAAAATGGGCACTTAGCCACTAGTCCTCACTAAAAGGCGAACGGTCCACGAGAGAACGCTGTTGTTCACCGCCGCATCCGCTTTTAGCCTGTTGCCTCATGGTTCTCCTCCAAGTGCTTCCGCCCAGTGCAGCTTCATCGTAGCCCGGCTATGCATCACCGAGTGATTCCATCTCGTAGAAAAAACGGGCACTTAGCCACTAGTCCACACTAAAAGGCGCAACGGTCCACGAGAGAAGGCGTTGTTCACCGCCGCAGATCCGCGAGCCTCGTGCCCCACCTGTTCTCCTGGTGTCGCTCTCGGCAGCCTTCGTGCTACCCAGCTATGCTTGACCGTGTGATTCCATCTCAGAAAAATGGGCACTTAGCCAAGAGTCCTCACTAAAAGGCGCAACGGTCCACGAGAGAAGGCGTTGTTCACCGCCGGCATCCGCTTAGCCTGCTGGCTCATGGTTCTCCTGGCGTGCTTCCGCCCAAAGGTTTCCATCAGAGCCCAGCTATGCATCACCGGGTGATTGCATCTCGTAGAAAAAACGGGCACTTAGCCACTAGTCCACACTAAAAGGCGCAACGGTCCACGAGAGAAGGCGCTTGTTCACCGCCCGCATCTCGCTAGCCTCGTTGCCCCACGGTTCTCCTGAATCGCCGCCGCCCGGCAGCCATTGCTACCCGCCTATGCTTGACCAGTGATTCCATCTCAGAAAAAATGGGCACTTAGCCAGTAGTCCTCACTAAAAGGCGCAACGGTCCACGAGAGAAGGCGTTGTTCACCGCTTCAATCCGCTTTAGCCTCAAGGCCTCATGGTTCTCCTGGCGCTTCCCGCCCAGCAGCTTCATCGAGCCCACCTATGCATCACCGTGATTGCATCTCGTAGAAAAACGGCACTTAGCCACTAGTCCACACTAAAAGGCGCAACGGTCCACAGAGAAGGCGTTGTTCACCGCCGATCTCGCTTAGCCTGCTGCCCCACGGTTCCTCCTGGTGCCGCCGCCCGGCAGGCCACTGCTACTCCCGGCTATGCATCACCGGGTGATTCCATCTCAGAGAAAAACGGGCACTTGGCCACTAGTCCTCACTAAAAGGCGCAACAGCCCACGAGAGAAGGCGCTTGTTCACCGCCGATCCGCTTAGCCTGCTGCCCCACGGTTCTCCTGGCGTCGCCGCCCCGGCGGCTTCACCGTAGTCTGCTATGTATCACTGTGTGATTCCGCCTCAGAGAAAAAATAGGCACTTAGACACTAGTTCTCATTAAAGGCGCAACGTCCACTTAGAGAAGGCGCTTGTTCACCGCCGATCTATTTTAGCCTCTGTCTCACGCCTCCGTGCAGTGATGCTCGCCCGGCAGCTTCGCCGTACTCGCTATGCATCACCGGTGATTCCATCTCAGAAAAATGGGCACTCAGCCACTAGTCCACACTCAAAAGGCGCAACGTCCACGAGAGAAGGCGTTGTTCACCGCCAAGATCTACTTTATCCTGCTGTCTCACGGCCTCCTAAGTGTCGCCAAGCCCGGCAGTCAGAACCCGCTATGCATCACCGGTGATTCCATCTCAGAGAAAAATGGGCACTTAGCCACTTGTCCACACTAAAAGGCGCAACGGTCCACGAGAGAAGGTATTTGTTCACCGCCGGCATCTCGCTTTTAGCCTCATGTCTCCACGGTTCTCCTGTGGCGCCGCCGCCTCGATGCAAGCCATTGCTACTCGGCTATGCATCACCGGGTGATTCCATCTCGTAGAAAAATAGGCACTTGGCCACTAGTCTCACTAAAAGGCGCAACGGTCCACGAGAGAAGGCGCTTGTTCACCGCCGCATCCGCTTAGCTCTGCTGCTACACTGCCTCCCGGTGTCGCCTCGCCCGCAGCAGCTTCACCGTAGTCTCGCTATGCATCACCGGTGATTCCATCTTGTCGAAAAATAGGCACTTAGACACTAGTTCTCAAAAGGCGAACGGTCCACGAGAGAAGGCGTTGTTCACCGCCGATCTCGCTTAGCCTGCTGCCCCACGCCTCCTAAGTGCCGCTTACCCAGGTCGTCATTGCTATCCCGCCATGCTTGACCAGTGATTCCATCTCAGAAAAAATGGGCACTTAGCCACTAGTCCTCACTAAAAGGCGCAACGGTCCACGAGAGAAGGCGCTTGTTCACCGCCGCATCCGCTTTAGCCTCTGGTCCCCACGGTTCTCCTGGCGTGCGTCGCTTCAGTGCAGTCACTACATCCCGCTATGCTTGACCAGTGATTCCATCTCGAGAAAAACGGCACTTAGCCACTAGTCCTCACTAAAAGGCGCAACGGTCCACGAGAGAAGGCGCTTGTTCACCGCCCAAGATCCGCTTAGCCTGTTGTCCCACCTGCCTCCTGGAGTGCCGCCCGCCTCCGGCAGCCACCGAGTCTGCTTATGCATCACCGGGTGATTCCATCTCAGAAAAAATGGGCACTTAGCCACTAGTCCTCACTAAAAGGCGCAACGGTCCACGAGAACGCTGTTGTTCACCGCCGCATCCGCTAGCCTCGCTGCCTCATGGTTCTCCCAAGCGCTTCCCCGCCTCAAAGGCAGCTTCATCGTAGCCCGGCTATGCATCACCGAGTGATTCCATCTCAGAAAAAACGGCACTTAGCCACTAGTCCACACTCAAAGGCGCAACGTCCACGAGAAGGCGCTTGTTCACCGCAAGATCTCGCTTAGCCTCGTGCCCCACCTGCCTCCTGGTGTCGCCAAGCCCGGCAGTCATTGTTACCCAGCTATGCTTGACCAGTGATTCCATCTCAGAGAAAAATGGGCACTTAGCCAAGAGTCCTCACTAAAAGGCGAACGTCCACGAGAGAAGGCGTTGTTCACCGCCGGCATCCGCTTAGCCTCGCTGCCTCATGGTTCTCCTGGCGCTTCCCGCCCCAAAGGCAGCCTTCATCGTAGCCCAGCTATGCATCACCGGTGATTGCATCTCAGAGAAAAACGGGCACTTAGCCACTAGTCCACACTAAAAGGCGCAACGGTCCACGAGAGAAGGCGCTTGTTCACCGCCCAAGATCTCGCTAGCCTCGCGTCTCCACGGTTCTCCTGAATCGCCGCTCGCCCGGCAGGTCACCGCTACCCAGCTATGCTTGACCGTGTGATTCCATCTCGTAGAAAAACGGGCACTTAGCCACTAGTCGTCACTAAAAGGCGCAACGGTCCACTAGAGAAGGCGCTTGTTCACCGCCGCATCTCGCTTAGCCTCAAGGCCCCACGGTTCTCCTGGTGTCGCCTCGCCCGGCAAGGCTGCTATCTCGGCTATGCATCACCGGGTGATTCCATCTCTTAGAAAAACGGGCACTTGGCCACTAGTCCTCACTAAAAGGCGCAACAGCCCATGAGAGAAGGCGTTGTTCACCGCCGCATCCGCTTTTAGCCTCAAGGTCCCACCTGCCTCCTGGAGGCCGCCGCCCGGCAGCCACCAGAGTCTGCTATGCATCACCGGTGATTCCATCTCGAGAGAAAAATAGGCACTTAGCCACTAGTCCTCACTAAAAGGCGCAACGGTCCACGAGAAGGCGCTTGTTCACCGCCCAGATCCGCTTAGCCTGCTGTCTCCACCTGTTCTTCTGGTGTCGCTCGCTCCGGCAGCTTCACCGCTATCTTGCTATGCTTGACCTGTGATTCCATCTCAGAAAAAATGGGCACTTAGCCACTAGTCCTCACTAAAAGGCGCAACGGTCCACGAGAGAAGGCGTTGTTCACCGCCGCATCTCGCTTAGCCTCGTTGTCCCACGGCCTCCTGGTGCCGCCGCCCGGCAGCCACCGTAGTCTTCGCTATGCATCACCGGGTGATTCCATCTCGAGAAAAATGGGCACTTAGCCACTAGTCCTCACTAAAAGGCGAACGGTCCACGAGAGAACGCGCTTGTTCACCGCCGCATCCGCTTTAGCCTGGCCTCATGGTTCTCCTGGCGCTTCCCGCCTCAAAGCAGCTTCATCAGAGTCTGCTTATGCATCACCGAAAGTGATTCCATCTCAGAAAAAACGGGCACTTAGCCACTAGTCCACACTAAAAGGCGAACGGTCCACGAGAAGGCGCTTGTTCACCGCCGCATCCGCTTAGCCTCTGCTGTCCACCTGCCTCCTGGTGTCGCCGCCCGGCAGTCATCGCTACCCAGCCATGCTTGACCAGTGATTCCATCTCAGAGAAAAATGGGCACTTAGCCAAGAGTCCTCACTAAAAGGCGCAACGGTCCACGAGAGAAGGCGTTGTTCACCGCCGGATCCGCTTAGCCTGCTGCCTCATGGTTCTCCTGGCGCTTCCCGCCCAAAGGCAGCTTCATCGAGCCCAGCTATGCATCACCGGTGATTGCATCTCGAGAAAAACGGGCACTTAGCCACTAGTCCACACTCAAAAGGCGCAACGGTCCACGAGAGAAGGCGTTGTTCACCGCCGCATCTCGCTTTTAGCCTCGCTGCCCCACCTGCCTCCTGGTGTCGTCGCCCGGCAGCTGCCGCTACCCGCCTATGCTTGACCAGTGATTCCATCTCAGAGAAAAACGGGCACTTAGCCACTAGTCGTCACTAAAAGGCGCAACGGTCCACTAGAGAAGGCGCTTGTTCACCGCCAGATCCGCTTTAGCCTGCTGTCTCACCTGCCTCCTGGTGTCGCCGCCCGGCAGCTTTGCTGCTACTCCAGCTATGCTTGACCAGTGATTCCATCTCGTAGAAAAATGGGCACTTAGCCACTTGTCCTCACTAAAAGGCGCAACGGTCCACGAGAGAAGGCGTTGTTCACCGCCGATCTCGCTTTTAGCCTGCTGCCCCACCTGCCTCGAAAGTGCCGCCGCGCCCGGCAACTGCTGCTCCCGCAGCTATGCATCACCGGTGATTCCACCTCGTAGAAAAACGGGCACTTAGCCACTAGTCCTCACTAAAAGGCGAACGGTCCACGATGTATATGCTTGTTCACCGCCAAGATCTCGCTTTAGCCTCGCTGTCTCATAGTTCTTCTGGTGTCGCCGCCCGGCAGTCATTGCTACCTAGCTATGCTTGACCAGTGATTCTTCTCATAGAAAAACGGCACTTAGCCGCTAGTCCTCACTAAAAGGCGCAACGGTCCACGAGAGAAGGCGTTGTTCACCGCCGATCCGCTTAGCCTCGCTGTCCCCACTGCTTCTCCTGAAGTTCCGCCGCTTCCTGCAGCCGCGCCATTACCCGCTATGCATCACTGTGATTTCATCTCAGAAAAATGGGCACTTAGCCACTAGTCCTCACTAAAAGGCGAACGGTCCACGAGAAGGCGTTGTTCACCGCAGTATCCGCTTAGCCTCGTTGTCCCACCTGCCTCCTGGTGGCCGCCCCCGGCAGCTTCACCGTAGCCCTGCTATGCATCACCGGGTGATTCCATCTCAGAAAAATAGGCACTTAGCCACTAGTCCTCACTAAAAGGCGCAACGGTCCACGAGAGAAGGCGTTTGTTCACCGCCAAAGATCTCGCTTCACCGTTGCCTCACGGTTCTACTAAGTGCTTCCCGCCTAGTGCAACCACCGTAGTCTGCAATGCATCACCGGTGATTCCATCTCAGAAAAAACGGGCACTTAGCCACTAGTCCACACTAAAGGGCGAACGGTCCACGAGAAGGCGTTGTTCACCGCCAGATCCGCTTAGCCTCGCTGCTCCACCTGCTTCCGTGGCGTCGCCGCCCGGCAGCTTTCACTGCTACTCCTGCTATGCATTACCGGGTGATTCCATCTCGAGAAAATGGGCACTTAGCCACTAGTCCTCACTAAAAGGCGAACGGTCCACGAGAGAAGGCGCTTGTTCATCGCCGATCTCGCTAGCCTCGTTGTCCCACCTGCCTCCTGAGGTGCCGCTCGCCCGGCAGCAGCTTCACCGTAGCCCGGCTATGCATCACCGGTGATTCCATCTCAGAGAAAAATGGGCACTTAGCCACTAGTCCTCACTAAAAGGCGCAACAGCCCACGAGAGAAGGCGCTTGTTCACCGCCAAGATCCGCTTTATCCTGTTGCCTCACGGTTCTCATGCAAGTGTCGCCGCCTAGTGCAGCTTCACCGTAGTCTTGCTTATGCATCACCGGGTGATTCCATCTCATAGAAAAACGGGCACTTAGCCACTAGTCCACACTAAAGGGCGCAACGGTCCATGAGAGAAGGCGCTTGTTCACCGCCGCATCTCGCTTAGCCTGCTGCCCCACTGCTCTCCGTGGCGTCGCCGCCCGATGCGCTTTTGCTGCTACTCCAGCTATGCTTGACCAGTGATTCCACCTCAGAGAAAAACGGGCACTTAGCCACTAGTCCACACTCAAAAGCGCAACGGTCCACGAGAGAAGGCGCTTGTTCACCGCTCGGATCCGCTTTAGCTCGCTGTCCCACGGTTCTCCTGGCGTGTCGCCGCCCGGCAGGCATTGCATCTCGGCTATGCATCACCGGTGATTCCATCTGTAGAAAAATGGGCACTTAGCCACTAGTCCTCACTAAAAGGCGCAACGGTCCACGAGAGAAAGCGCTTGTTCACCGCCGGCATCTCGCTTAGCCTGCTGTTCCACTGCCTCCCCTAAGTGTCGCCGCCTGTCGCTCATTGCTACTCCCGCTATGCTTGACCAGTGATTCCATCTCGTAGAAAAATGTGCACTTAGCCACTAGTCCTCACGAAAAGGCGCAACGGTCCACGAGAGAAGGCGCTTGTTCACCGCCAAGATCTCGCTTTTAGCCTCAAGGTCTCACGGTTCCTCCTGGTGTCGCCGCCTCCAGTTTCGCCACATACTCTCGCTATGCTTGAGCAGTGATTCCATCTCAGAGAAAAACGGGCACTTAGCCACTAGTCCTCACTAAAAGGCGAACGGTCCACGAGAGAAGGCGTTGTTCACCGCCGACATTCTGCTTTAGCCTCAAGGTCTCACCTGCTCAATGTAGTGTCGCCGCCCGGCAGTAGCATTGCTATCTTGGCTTATGCATCACCGGGTGATTCCATCTTGTAGAAAAATGGGCACTTAGCTACTAGTCCTCACTAAAAGGCGCAACGTCCACGAGAGAAGGCGCTTGTTCACCGCCAAGATCTCGCTTAGCCTGCTGGCCTCACGGTTCTCCTGGGTGTCGCCGCTTCCGGTGCCGCTCACCGCTACTCCGGCTATGCTTGACTAGGTGATTCCATCTCGTAGAAAAAATGGGCACTCAGCCACTAGTCCTCACTAAAAGGCGCAGCGGTCCACGAGAAGGCGCTTGTTCACCGCAGTATCCGCTTTAGCCTCGTTGTCCCACGGTTGCCTGGAAGTGCCGCCCCAAAGGCAGTAGCCACCACCAGAGTCTGCTATGCATCACCGGGTGATTCCATCTCGTAGAAAAATGGGCACTTAGCCACTAGTCCTCACTAAAAGGCGAACGGTCCACGAGAGAAGGCGTTGTTCACCGCCGCATCTCGCTGGCATCTTGCCCCACGGTTCTCGAAGTGTCGCCGCTCCGGCAGTCATTGCTCCCCTGATATGCATCACCGGGTTATTCCACCTCAGAGAAAAATGGGCACTTAGCCACTAGTCCTCACTAAAAGGCGCAACGGTCCACGAGAGAAGGCATTTGTTTACACGCAGATCTCGCTTAGCCTGCTGTCTCACGGTTCTCCTAAGTGTCGCCCGCCTCCCTGCAGCTTTGCTGCTACTCCGCCTATGCTTGACCGTGATTCCATCTCATAGAAAAACAGGCACTTAGCCACTTGTCTCACTAAAAGGCGCAACGGTCCACGAGAGAAGGCGTTTGTTCACCGCCAAGATCTCGCTTTGCCCTCAAGGCCCCACTGCCTCCTGGAAGTGTCGCTCGCCCGGCAGTGCAGTTACATCCGCTATGCATCACCGCGATTCCATCTTGTAGAAAAATAGGCACTTAGCCACTAGTCCTCACTAAAAGGCGCAACGGTCCACGAGAGAAAGCGCTTGTTCACCGCCGATCCGCTTAGCCTCTGCCCCACCTGCCTCCGAAGTGTCGCGCCTGCTGCGCCTTCACCGCTACCCGCCTATGCTTGACCAGTGATTCCATCTCAGAAAAAATGGGCACTTAGCCACTAGTCCTCACTAAAAGGCGCAACGGTCCACGAGAAGGGCGTTGTTCACCGCCAAGATCTCGCTTTAGCCTGCTGCACCACCTGCTCTCCTGGTGTTACCGCCCGGCAGTCAACGCTACCCAGCCTATGCTTGACCAGTGATTCCATCTTGTAGAAAAACGGCACTTAGCCACTAGTCATCACTAAAAGGCGAACGGTCCACGGAGATGGCGCTTGTTCACCGCCGATCCGCTTAGCCTGCTGTCTCACCTGCTTCTCCGTGGCGTCGCCGCCCCGATGCAGCTTGCTGCTCTCCCGCTATGCATCACCGGTGATTCCATCTCGTAGTAAAATGGGCACTTAGCCACTAGTCCTCACTAAAAGGCGAACGGTCCACGAGAAAGCGCTTGTTCACCGCCGCATCTCGCTTTAGCCTGCTGTCCCACGCCTCCCTGGTGTCGCCGCTCACAGGCTTCGCCACATCCGGCTATGTTGTACTGTGATTCCATCTCGTAGAAAAAATGTGCACTTAGCCACTAGTCCTCACTAAAAGGCGCAACGATCCACGAGAGAAGGCGCTTGTTCACCGCCGATCCGCTTTAGCCTGCTGTCTCACCTGCCTCCGTGGCGTCGCCGCCCCGGCAGGCCACATCCTGCTATGCATCACCGGGTGATTCCATCTTGTAGAAAAATGGGCACTTAGCCACTAGTCCTCACTAAAAGGCGCAACGGTCCACGAGAGAAAGCGTTTGTTCACCGCCCAAGATCCGCTTAGCCTGCTGTCCCACCTGCCTCCTGGTGTCGCTGTCTGCTCCAGCCATTGCTACTCCGCCTATGCTTGACCGTGTGATTCCATCTCGAGAAAAATATGCACTTAGCCACTAGTCCTCACGAAAAGGCGCAACGGTCCACGAGAGAAGGCGCTTGTTCACCGCCGCAGATCCGCTTAGCCTGCTGTCCCACGGTTCTCCTGGTGTCGCCGCCCCGGCAGCTTTTGCCGCTACTCAGCTATGCTTGACCAGTGATTCCACCTCAGAGAAAAACGGCACTTAGCCACTAGTCCACACTAAAAAGCGCAACGGTCCACGAGAAGGCGCTTGTTCACCGCCAGATCTCGCTTTAGCCTGCTGCCCCACTGCTCTCCTGGTGTCGCCGCCCGGCAGCAGCCATTGCTACCCAGCTATGCATCACCGATGATTCCATCTCATAGAAAAATGGGCACTTAGCCACTAGTCCTCACTAAAAGGCGCAACGGTCCACGAGAGAAGGCGCTTGTTCACCGCCGCATCTCGCTTAGCCTGCTGCACCACGGTTCTCCTGGTGTCGTCACATGGCAGCCTTCGCCATCCCGGCTATGCTTGACCAGTGATTCCATCTCAGAGAAAAATGGGCACTTAGCCACTAGTCCTCACTAAAAGGCTCAACGGTCCACGAGAAGACGCTTGTTCACCGCAGCATCCGCTTTAGCCTCGTGTCCCACGGTTCCCAAGTGCTTCCCGCCTGTGCAGCTTTTACCAGAGTCTCGCTATGCATCACCGGGTGATTCCATCTCGAGAAAAATGGGCACCTAGCCACTAGTCCTCACTAAAAGGCGCAACGGTCCACGAGAAGGCGCTTGTTCACCGCCGATCCGCTTAGCCTGTTGCCTCACTTGCTCTACTTGGTGCCGCTCGCCCAAAGGCAGCCACCGAGTCTTGCTTATGCATCACCGGTGATTCCATCTCAGAGAAAAATGGGCACTTAGCCACTAGTCCACACTAAAAGGCGAACGGTTCACGAGAGAAGGCGTTCACCACCGATCCGCTTAGCCTGCTGCCTCACTGCCCCCGAAAGTGCCGCCCGCCCAAAGGCTTTCACCAGAGTCTGCTATGCATCACCGGGTGATTCCATCTCAGAGAAAAATGGGCACTTAGCCACTAGTGCACACTAAAAGGCGCACGGTCCACGAGAGAAGGCGCTTGTTCACCGCAGCATCCGCTTTAGCCTGCTGCCCCACCTGCTCTCCGTGGCGTCGCCGCCTCCGGCAGCTTCTCATTGCTATCTTGCTATGCATCACCGTGATTCCATCTCAGAAAAATGGGCACTTAGCCACTAGTCCTCACTAAAAGGCGCAACTGCCCACGAGAGAAGGCGTTGTTCACCGCCGACATCCGCTTTTTACCCTGCCCCACCGCTCTCCTGGTGTCGCTGTTCACAGGCCTTCATTGCTACCCCGCTATGCTTGACCAGTGATTCCATCTCGTAAAAAATGGGCACTTAGCCACTAGTCCTCACTAAAAGGCGCAACGGTCCACGAGAGAAGGCGCTTGTTCACCGCCGCATCCGCTTAGCCTCAAGCCCCATGGTTCTTCTAAGTGTCGCCGCCTGTGCAGCTTCACCGCTACCCAGCCTATGCTTGACCAGTGATTCCATCTTGTAGAAAAACGGCAGCTAGCCACTAGTCCTCACTAAAAGGCGAACGGTCCACGGAGAAGGCGCTTGTTCACCGCCGCCTCGCTTAGCCTGCTGTCCCACTGCCTCCTGGTGCCGCCGCCTCCAAGGCCTTCACCGTAGCCCAGCTATGCATCACCAGGTGATTCCAACTCGTAGAAAAAATAGGCACTTAGTCACTAGTCCTCACTAAAAGGCGAACGGTCCACGAGAGAAGGCGCTTGTTCACCGCTGGCATCTACTTTAGCCTGCTGTCCACACGGTTCTCCTGGTGCCGCCTCCCCGGCAGCCACCGCTACTCCGCCTATGCTTGACCAGTGATTCCATCTCGAGAAAAAATGGGCACTTAGCCACTAGTCCTCACGAAAAGGCGCAACGGTCCACGAGAGAAGGCGTTGTTCACCGCCGATCCGCTTAGCCTGCTGTCTCACCTGCTCTCCTGTCGCCACGCCCAAAGGCAGCCTTTGCTGCTACCCGCCTATGCTTGACCAGTGATTCCATCTCAGAAAAAATGGGCACTTAGCCGCTTGACCTCACTAAAATGCGCAACGGTCCACGAGAGAAGGCGCTTGTTCACCGCCGCATCTCGCTTAGCCTGCTGTCTCACCTGCTCTCGAAGTGTCGCCACTCCGGCAGCATTGCCACATCTTGGCTATGCATCACCGGGTGATTCCATCTCATAGAAAAATGGACACTTAGCCACTAGTCCTCACTAAAGGTGCAACGGTCCACGAGACAAGGCTTGTTCACCGCCGATCTCGCTTAGCCTCGCTGTCCCACGGTTCTCCTGGTGCCGCCGCCCGATGCAGCTTCGTTACTCCGGCTATGCATCACCGGCGCAGTCCGGTATTTTTATATTTTGGAGCAGACGGCCGAAAACCCAACCTATAGCCGCATCCGCTTTTAGCCTGCTGTCTCCACTGCTTCTCCTAAGTGCTACCCGCCCGGCAGATTCATTGCCCCTGCTATGTATCACCGGTTATTCCATCTCAGAGAAAAATGGGCACTTAGCCATTAGTCCACACTAAAAGCGCAACGGTCCACGAGAGAAGGCGTTGTTCACCGCCGCATCCGCTTAGCCTGCTGTCGCAGACGGCTCTCCTGGTGCCGCCGCCCCGGCAGTCACTGCTACCCGCCTATGCATCACCGATGATTCCATCTCAGAGAAAAATGGGCACTTAGCCACTAGTCCTCACTAAAAGGCGAACGGTCCACGAGAGAAGGCGCTTGTTCACCGCCGCAGATCCGCTTAGCCTGCTGTCTCACCTGCCTCCCAAGTGTCGTCACATGGCAGCAGTCACATCCTGGCCATGCTTGACCAGTGATTCCATCTCGAGAAAAATGGGCACTTAGCCACTAGTCCTCACTAAAAGGCTCAACGGTCCACGAGAGAAGGCGCTTGTTCACCGCAGCATCCGCTTAGCCTGTTGTCCCACTGCATCTGGAGTGCTTCCCGCCCCGGCAGCTTTTACTGCTGTCTGCTATGCATCACCGGGTGATTCCATCTCAGAGAAAAATGGGCACCCAGCCACTAGTCCTCACTAAAAGGCGCAACGGTCCACGAGAGAAGGCGTTGTTCACCGCCGCATCTCGCTTTTAGCCTGTTGCCTCACTTGCCTACTTGGTGTCGCCGCCCCAAAGGCAGCTTCACCGTAGCCTCGGCTATGCATCACCGGGTGATTCCATCTCATAGAAAAACGGGCACTTAGCCACTAATCCACACTAAAGGCGAACGGTTCACGAGAAGGCGTTGTTCACCGCCGCATCCGCTAGCCTGTTGCCTCACTTGCCTCCTGGTGTCGCCGCCCAAAGGCAGCTTCACCGAGTCTGCTATGCATCACCGGTGATTCCATCTCAGAGAAAAATGGGCACTTAGCCACTAGTCCACACTAAAAGGCGCAACGGTCCACGAGAGAAGGCGCTTGTTCACCGCAGTATCCGCTAGCCTGCTGTCCCACCTGCTCTCCGTGGTGCCGCCGCCAAAGCAGCAGCTTGCTACCCGCCTATGCATCACCGGGTGATTCCATCTCGAGAAAAATGGGCACTTAGCCACTAGTCCTCACTAAAAGGCGCAACCGCCCACGAGAGAAGGCGTTGTTCACCGCCGACATCCGCTTTACTGCTGTCTCCACTGCCTCCCAAGTGTCGCTCGCTCACAGCCTCTTTGCTATCTCCGCTATGCTTGACCAGTGATTCCATCTCGAAAAAATGGGCACTTAGCCACTAGTCCTCACTAAAAGGCGCAATGGTCCACGAGAGAAGGCGCTTGTTCACCGCCAGATCTCGCTTAGCCTCTGCCCCACCACTTGTTCTAAGTGTCGCCCCTCCGGCAGCTTCACTGCTACCCGCCTATGCTTGACCAGTGATTCCATCTCGTGAGAAAAATGGGCAGTTAGCCACTAGTCCTCACTAAAAGGCGCAACGGTCCACGAGAGAGGCGCTTGTTCACCGCCGCCTCGCTTACCCCTGCTGTCCGCACGGTTCTCCTGGTGTCGCTCGCCCAAAGGCAGCTTCACCGAGTCTCGCTATGCATCACTGTGTGATTCCAACTCAGAGAAAAATGGGCACTTAGTCACTAGTCCTCACTAAAAGGCGAACGGTCCACGAGAGAAGGCGTTGTTCACCGTTGTCATCTACTTTAGCCTGCTGCCCCACCTGCCTCCTGGTGTCGCCGCCCGGCAGCTTCACCGCTATCCTGGCTATGCTTGACCGTGTGATTCCATCTCGAGAAAAATGGGCACTTAGCCACTAGTCCTTACTAAAAGGCGAACGGTCCACGAGAAGGCGCTTGTTCACCGCCAAGATCTCGCTTTAGCCTGCTGTCTCACCTGCTCTCCCAAGTGTCGCCGCCTCGTGCAACACTGCTACCCGCCTATGCTTGACCAGTGATTCCATCTCAGAGAAAAATGGGCACTTAGCCACTAGTCCTCACTAAAAGGCGCAACGGTCCACTTAGAGAAGGAATTTGTTCACCGCAAGATCCGCTTTAGCCTCAAGGTCTCACCTGCTCTCCTGGTGTCGCTTACTCCGGCAGTCATTGCATCTCGCTATGCATCAACGGGTGATTCCATCTCAGAGAAAAATGGACACTTAGCCACTAGTCCTCACTAAATGCGAACGGTCCACGAGAGAAGGCGTTGTTCACCCCCAAGATTCGCTTTATCCTAAAAATCTGCTTTTCGGAGCATATTTTGTCGAAAGCGTGACCTAGCTCATGATTTTCAGCTTTTCTAGTTGTTCCGGGATTACCGGGCCAGTCCAGGGATTTTTAATTTTCGCACCACATTTGGCCAAAAACGTGACCTATAACTCACGATTTTTTAGCATTTCTAGTCATTCTAAGGTTACCGTGCCGCTTTGGGATTTTATTTTTCTGAGCTCATTTGGCCGAATGACCCATCTATAGCTCACGATTTTCAAATTTTTCTAGTCATTCCAAATACACAAGACAAATTGCGGTATTTTATATTTTGAGATATTTGTTCGAAAACCGAACTATCGCCACGATTTTCAAATTTTCTAGTCGCTAGGGTTACCGCCATCCTGGAATTTTAATTTTGAGCATATTTGTCAAAAGCGTGACCTATAGTTCACGATTTTTAGCTTTTCTAGTCATTCTAAGGTTACTGTGCCGCTTTGGGGATTTTATTTTCTGAGCTCATTTGGCCGAAAGACGATCTATAGCTCACGATTTTCAAATTTTCTAGTCATTCCAAATACACGGCGCAAATCGGTATTTTTATATTTTGAGCAGATTTGGTCGAAAACCCCGACCTATAGCTCACGATTTTCACTTTTTCTAGTCGCTAGGTTACCGCCATCCGGATTTTAATTTTCGGATCACATTTGGCCGAAAGCGTGACCCATAGCTCACGATTTTCAGCTTTTCTAGTCGTGCCAGGGTTACCGGAGAATTTCGAAGATTTTTTATTTCTCGAGGCAGATTTGGTCGAAAGCGTGACCTATAGCTCACGATTTTCACTTTTCTATTCGCTTCGGGTTACCGAGGCATCCGAGGATTTTATTTTCTGAGCATATTTTGTCGAAAGCGTGACCTATAGCTCATGATTTTCAGCTTTTCTAGTCGTTCCGGTTACCGGCCATCCGGATTTTAATTTTCGAAGACATTTATAAAAACGGACCTATAGCTCACGATTTTCACTTTTCTAGTCATTCTAAGGTTACTGTGCCGCTTTGGGAATTTTTATTTTTTGGAGCTCATTTGGCCGAAAGACTGATTTGTATCTCACGATTTTCAGCTTTTCTAGTCATTCCAAATACACTTCACAGTCCGGATATTTTTATATTTTGAGTAGATTTGGCCGAAAACCCCGACCTATAGCTCACTTGCCGCCTTTTCTAGTCGCTAGGGTTACCGGCCACCCGAGGATTTTTATTTTTCTGAGCACATTTATCGAAAGCGTGACCTATAGCTCACGATTTTAAGCTTTTCTAGTCGTGCCAGGGTTACCGGAGAATTCCGATGATTTTTTGTTTCTCGAGGCATATTTGGTCGAAAGCGCGACCTATAGCTCACGATTTCGGCTTTTGTAGTCGTTCCGGGGTTACCGGACCAGTCCAGGGATTTGTATTTTTCCGATCACATTTGCTCGAAAGCGTGACCTATAGCTAACGATTTTCAACTTTTCTAAACATTCCGATCTTACTGCAGGATTTGAGGGATATTTTTTTGCATCACGATTTTCAGCTTTTCTTGTCGTTCAACGGTTACCGGAGCAGTCGGGGGAATTTTGTTCCTCGGGGGAATTTTTTACGAGAAGAGGATCAAAATTTTCCTATTGAATCAATAGACAGAAGAGGGAAGTATCTGAGGTAGTTTGATTGATATGAGCACTCACTTTTGTGTTATTGTTTTGAATTCAGGGTAAGAGAGCTCTAGAAGTTAAAATGGCTAAGGCAGCATATAGATGAGTGGGAATCATCTAGGACAGAGGAGATTGAGCAATATAACTTATACTTTTCAAAATAGCTATTGAAGAAATAATTCTAATCATGGAACTAACGGCCAGGCTAACTAGGTCACGACTCCACAATGATATGCTCGACACCATCCTCAGGGGACCCCAGATTTTATTATCCGAATCCTCAGATTAATTGCACTATTCCCTAGATCAGTAGATAGTGCACACAGATTACAGAAATGAACATCAAATACATATCATGCGGAGGCATAAATATAATAGTAACGACATGGGGGTCGCCCTACCGAAATCATTGTTGCAAAGCAAATGAAAGAATGAAGCACACATGGAGAACCCTTAGGACGTGCCCACAGGCAGCCGACTGGAGGTTCGTGACCTAGCCCTTGACGTTTTCATCTTCTTTGCCATCAAGACCAAAGTACTGATGCATAGTGATCCGATTCCTGATTCTGGATTTTGTTATGAGAGCGAGTGTGAGCACACCAAGCACCGTGCTCCGCGAGCTAATACACAGAATGCAATTAAATAGTATGCATGACGAATCAAAGGAGAGGCTCGGGTTATTTCATTTGCCAGAAATTGCTTATAACACTATTCTTATTATTTAACCATGGTATTACTATTGTTATCTAAAGCTCCGAACAACGAGTGTCATCCTTTATTCAACCCCCAGATTATACGCTTTCTATTCTGTCACTCGCCATTTCATTAATCCAGCCATGGGTGGCTAATTCTCACATAGGTCTAGCATTCCCCGTACATTTATTCCTCCAATCTCGATATTCATCAGAACCGTATAATCTCGACCCCAGATCCACCAATTGCCAACTTATTAACTACATAACCTATTTATAATCCAATACCTTTACTTGTGACCCTCCGATCAAATAATTTCCAATGCATCCTCCAAAAATATTCAGTAATCGAATCGAAGTTACAAATTCCGTACATGAGTCTGAATATCCACCACCAATTCATAAATCCAATCTTAAGCTCATTATTCAACGATTTAATTAGCTCCTCATGCTAATGAAAATCTGGTGTCCTTTATTTTGTATCCACCGATATCTGTTGTGTCATAAATTCCTAATAATTCAATCTTGTGTTTGCTAATCACCAATTCTTCACCTCATAATTTCTAATAATCCCTAACATAATTACTTTCTTCTTTCCACCAAAATCATTCTTATCGTGGCTTGCTAATGTTCAATTCTTTGTTATCAATTCAAACCATAATTTACTCTCTCAATAATCAATCTTGTTTACCATTATCTATTCCTTACTAATCCTCTAGTTTACCTCCACCAAGAATATCCGTGATCAAGTCTACGACTCACTAGTATACATCCACCAAGATTTTCATTGATCAAGATTATACTCCGGTAATCGTTATCACTTCTTCACTAATCCCAGAAATTCAATTCATCCTTCTAGTATATGATCAATTCCAATTAATTCCATTACTGCCAACACCTCCCAGACATTTATATCAGTGTCGTAATCCAACAATTACCTTTGCACTCCCTAATTCTCCAAAAATCATTTAAATCATCTACCTAGCCCATATATTCATTTAGATCCCACCAATTTACTCTCAGAATCCACATTATCGTTTCCCTTTTATGATCGACATGAATCCACCAGCATCTTTTATATTTTTACCATAACAACTATATCCTCTACATCTCTATTTATTCCTCCTGACCTTTTATTTGGTGATACATATTATTATCATTTACAAATATAATACATAAAATTTCCCGAGACTTAGCGCTTGAACAAAACATAATGTGTAAGAGAATGCAATAATAATAGCGATTCAGATTCTATCCACCGTTACATGGCATCTGCACCATATGCTTATTTCTTCAGCGTTATAGTCAATTAACTTATCACTGGGGCGACACCCAGGACAACACAAATCAGGGCCTTGCACTGCCCTTCACTTTTCCATTTCCACCCACAAATCATTTTTGAAACAGAACTATATCTGGTTAAGTTCCCATGTTCGCCCATGACCGTGGGCACGGCTACTCGAATAGTTTTGACTCTGCAGAGTTTGTACACTTTCACCACAAGAGACAAGCAACTCGCTGTCCTACATAATTCCTTAGTCATGCAATGAGCGCACCATCACAAAGGATCGCTCAAAGTATCTAGCTCCTTTTGTCATCTCACCTTATGGGAAACCGCCCACTTGCGGTGGGTCCCATCTATGCACGGGATGTTTTCCACAGTTACTAACGCAGCCGGGCTCCACTTCCCGCAACGCTTAGAACAGCTGGAAACCTCACCCTCCCCTCGGTGTCCCTTTAGGCCTTCCCTTGCCCTTGCGTATCCACTTCACTCCACCACCAGTGAGATGAGTCCGGGAGTTTTGATACAACTACTTAGCCAAGTTGTACTTACGTACTTGTGGTTGCACTGCTTACATAGGAGGTCATGACAAGATTCAAGCTTAGTGGTATTGTGCTCCACCGCACCATTCACACACCCCGAACCATTCGCCTGCATTTTGAAGCAAGTAGGGTTTTGGGAACATAAAATAATCATATCGAACATATACCACCATTAACACCATGACCGCCCAACCAAATTTTCTCATGATTGTGTGATGCTTGCTGCCACGCCCATGAATATCTATGCAACACTACGCATGGCGTATAAATTACGGACTTATTTTCAAAAGGTTACTATCATAATTTCGCTAGGGCGACAAGGTTCATATATTCAAATATTCAACAAGAGGGTGTAATATTAATCAAGGCAAACAATGGGCATATAACTAGAATCTTGAATTAAGCATGTATTTGTATATAAATTAACAGCATGCAATTTGATAATTTAAACAAAAGTAATTTGCAAAAAAATGTAGGTTCAACATGATCAAAGTATTGACTCGCCTGGCGCGGTTTACCGCGGTCTTGAGCTCACACAAAGCTTTCTCTTGAGCTTTTGGTCTCTATCTTCTCTTCGAGCTTGACCTCGCTTGATCCACTGAATCTTCACGACTTCCAATTTCTAATTACGCGCTAGATGATTGAATCCAAATAAAAGCAAATAACTCAAAAGATCCAAATAAATCCGAATAAACTCAATTTGGTTTTATTATGGGTTAATGTGTGATTGGAGGCAAAGTCGGTGGTAGAACATGATGACTTGATCTTTTTATTAGTAATCTCTTTTATTATTTTATATTTATTTAGGAAGTTCCATGAGTTAGGTTAGACTTACGATTTATGCACAAGGTTGGGGAGCATTATTTTGGTGAGCGTTATATTCAAGACATATGTTATATTTAAGCAATGTATACAATTATGTTCTATATTATTATTTACTAAATATAGTGTTAAGATTTAATTAATGGCACCCTTATTATTTCACCTACACTTTAGTTATTATTAGGCTTAGCTCCATTTCTAATTTATTTACCTAGGCAAGGTTTATCATATAGGGTTATATTTTAATATTACTATTTTAATTAAATTTACCACTAGGATTTATTTAGTGGCGGCATACAAAGCGGTAGGGCACATGTTTTGGTTATAATTAAGGGTAACCCTTGATCTAAATCCTTATTATTATTTTTTGTCAAACATAGTGTCAAATTTATTTTCCTAACTTTAACTTGAATGTCTTTATTAATTTTAGAACCATCTTGTACTAATGTCTTTACTTAATATTTGGATGAGGATAAATAATGAAGGTATATTAATTATGCACATATGGTAACTAATCAAATATTAAATTTTCCAAAGGATGTGTAATATTAAGCAAGTTAAATAGTGGGCATAGATATAAGGGTTATGATTTAAACTATGAAATGATTAATTCTATAATGTTTACTAATAAGCAATGGCTTATGATCTATTCTTTAAACCATCCTTATTTGTTAAATTATCATTCCATGTGAGAATATCTCTACAACATTTCTACTAAGCTCTAGTTAATAAAGATTTAAATTAATTATCCAAGGCATATCATATACTAACATATGATGACTAACCCATGATTAAGGGACTATGAAGCCCTTTTATATCCTAACACATTTTAGCATCTTTTGAGAACTATTTCGGAGTTTCACTGATGATTTCCTGACTGTATTCAGCTTACACGGCAAAACAAAACAAAAAAAAATGAAGAGCCTAAATACCCTCAATGCTGCGAACGGTGGGACCGAAATCGGGACCTGCCGACTAACGAACGGCTCGACTGACCACTGGGCTACTGCCCATTTACTGACCAAAGGAGGGGATTGGTTCCTATATGCATTCCATGGCTGGGGCAAAACAGAGCAACCCGGCGGCCCTCGGTGGTGGACTCGCTTACGGTGGCAGTGACCGGGAGGGGTAAGAACCGCAAATGAACCGTGGAGAAGAGGACGAAGCTTTGGGAGGCGACGCGGTAGGCGGGTCTGATGAAGCAAGTGAGGCAGCCCGAGGCGGTCAAGCATGGGTGGAAAGGGCGGCGCACCTACCGGGGAAGAAGAACTGACGAGCGCAATAGCTAGAGAGGGTAGGGGAAGATTACCCAAGGGTTTATGGGCGGAAACAAGCCGAGGGAGGTCAAGGCGAGGCCGAGGTCGGCCGGTGGTGGCGCACGGCCGGGCGGCTTGGAGCGGGGAGAAGCTCCATTGTCTGGCCTGGGAGGCTTGGGGAGTCTCATGAGGATGCTTCTCCCGGAGGAATCGGAGGGGATCCACCGAGGCTGAGGGGGCGGCGATAATGGCGGCGGCTATGCACGACAAGTGCGCGCTGGGGCCCGAAATGGGGATAAGGGAGTGGCGCGGTGGAGCTAAGGGGGGACCGAGGCTCTTGTAGCAGAGAAGGCGAGGGGATAGCCGGTGTCGACCGGCCGGCGACGGGACCGGTCGACAGTATGGATCCGCCGGTCTTTGCCCGCGCGTGGGGCTCAATGCGCGGAAGGTCAAGGCGAGCGGCAGCAGAGAGGTAGGCAGTGGCGAGCAACGCATGAGGGATTCGTATGTGATTCTGGCAGAGCAGAGAGAAAGGGCGATGCGGGGGTCGAACGGCCGCAGAAAAAAAGGAAGGGAGGAGGGAGGAAGAAAAGAAAGAAGGAGGCGGGGGAGCCGGGGCCCAATCGGCAGAGAAAAGAGAGGGAAAGGAAGAGAGAAAAAAAGAGGAGGGCCCCACATGTAAGAGAGGGAGACTAAGAGTAGAGAAAAATTTGAGGATTGGGATTTTTAAACTTTAATTTACATTTTAAATTTTATGTTAGGATTTACTGATTTCAATCTTCGCATGACATTCAAAATTTAAATTTTCATTTAAGTTTTGTATCCAGCTTTTGGATTTGAATGTAAGATAAAATTGGTTTAAGGTTCATAATTCATTGGTTTATATTACTCCCATATCTTTTATTAACACCGTTATTATTATTACTTGGATATTTATTTCTCAATATATCTATTTGCATGGCACAAGACTCAAGAAGTTTCAAATAAATGTTTAAAAAGAATTTCTGGATACCAGCAAAATGCAAGAAAAGTTTTAAAAATTTTATATTTTTGAATATCCAAAATGTTGGGATGTTACAAATCTACCCCCCTTAAATGAATCTCGACCCTGAGATTTCGGTAGAACATAAAGAAAAGGAGGTGAGGTTACATTGGCTAGCGATGGGTTTCTGGGCGTTGCTTGATCTTTAGCTCCACCGAGAGACGAAAATCTACACAACAGGGGTTAGCACTTGTAGAAGTCAAAAGGGAAGAGAGAAACTCTGTTTTCCTAGATAGGTCGTAAGCCCCCAAATACTTGCTCCTTGACATTGTTGTCTTCATGTTATCATCGAATGGAGTAGTTGCATCGTCTATTAGACATATGGTTGCAAAATTTCTTATTGATAGGAGGGTAAGGATGGTCTGTGTCCTAAGGAGTAGAGGGCCTTAGGAATGCAGAGGTGACGATGGGCATATCTATATGGTAGTCTTTCACTTCTGCTAGGATCTCGTTCTTACTCTTGGGTTCTGAGAGGTTGATGACTTTAGTTAAAGGTACATCTTGTAATCCTTACCTCTGGAAGATTTTGGCCTTATGGATCTCCGTAATCGGTCCGATTAGGTCTAATTCAAATTGTTACACCTCCAAGGTAACCATACATCATATTAATACTCCCAAAAGTGTTTATACATCATGGTAGTTTTTCTGACATTTCGTCTTCTCTTGCTACCCCCCTTAAAATAAATGGTTACTGACATTAGCTATCCTTTCTAACATCGGGCTTGACAAGTCTTATGGCGACTTGGAGACTCGTCCGTTGTATCTCAGCTACCTTGGTCAGCAATGGGCTCATGAAGCAATCCTTGGGGCAGTGGTCTTGTCTTTCGCAGAGGAAACATGTGATCTTGCTGGTTGGACATTCTCCTGGCGGGTAGTCTTCTTCGCAGTTGGGGTAGCTAGCTGTACATTGGCTTTTCTCATGTCCCCTTTCTCCACAACGCCTACAAGCTATTAGAGTTGTATGGCGCATCCGATAATGATATTTCTTGCAAGATAAACAGAGGGAACCGGGCAATCGAAGCAGAATGACCGGTTTGCCCACATGTGAAACAGTGCCCTTGTCCAATTTGTCGAGTGGAGGGCAAGTGTGCGACATGTCCTGCTTTGCCACACTCACTACATATATTATTCAGTGTAGCTTCCTGGTCTAGTGACAAAGCTTTTGCAACTTGTTCTTGTTCGTCGGAGTTGAGGCTGATGGTGACGACACCCATCATTCGCTTGTTTTTCCCCTTGATGGGGCAATTCTTCACATGATGTCCCCGGGTCGCCACATCTGAAACACTTGCCTTTCTTCTTCTGAGTGTCTTTGCTTAGTACAGGGCTGCTATTATTTTCCGATGGTGGTTTCTCTTGACTTTTCTCGAGAGTGAAGTCTTGTGATGGCTAGTACACATGGTTGGGGCTATTATGCAGCATCAATTATTATTCTTCCTTCTTACTCGACCGTGGCGTGGTCTTGCTTCTATCCATTGGGCCTGGTAGGATTTTCCAGAAAAGGTGAGAGGGAACAAAGACGAGACGAGTGTCACATCGAGAGATAAGATACTCTAAACCCATTAAAATTTAAGAGAGTATACCCTGTGTCGGGTGATACTAACCACACAAATTTTAAAAGCCGCTCTTCCCGTGATCGCAAATAGGACGCCCGAGGGCAAGAAGGCAGTGCACAGGGCTCAAATAGAATTCTTGCGACAATACAACGTCTATTTGGGGGAGCACACAAGGAGAGGGCGTAGGGTCCATATACACAGTCCACTTAGACAAGACTCCTTTATCTTCATGATCATCTTCAACGTTCCTAATCCTTAGTTTTTTTGGAGTAAGGGTACGAGAAGAGGATCAAAATTTTCCTATTGAATCAATAGACAGAAGAGGGAAGAATCTGGGGTAGTTTGATTGATATGAGCACTCACTTTGTGTTATTGTTTTGAATTGGGTAAGAGAGCTTTAGAAGTAAAATGGCTAAGGCAAGATATAGATGAGTGGGAATCATCTAGGACAGAGGAGATTGAGCAATATAACTTATACTTTTCAAAATAGGTATAGAAGAAATAATTCTAATCATGGAACTAACGGCCAGCTAACTAGGTCACGACTCTACAATGATATGCTCGACACCATCCTCAGAGGGACCCCAGATTTTATTATCTGGAATCCTCTGTGATTAATTGCACTATTCCCTGGATCAGTAGATAGTGCACACAGATTACAGAAATGAACATCAAATACATATCATGCGGAGGCATAAATATAATAGTAAACTTACACACGGGTTTACCCGCCGAAATCATTAAGTTGCAGCAATGAAGAACGGCACACATGGAGAACCTCAGACGTGCCCACAGCACCGATCGGAGGTTCGCGACCTAGCCCTTGACGTTTTCATCTTCTTTGCCATCAAGACCAAAGTACTGATGTATAGTGATCCGATTCCTGATTCTGGATTTTGTTATGAGAGCGAGTGTGAGCACACCAACCACCGTGCTCCGCGAGCCAATACACAGAATACAATTAAATAGTATGCATGACGAATCAAAGGAGAGGCTCGGGTTATTTCATTTGCCAGAAATTGCTTATAACATTATTCTTATTATTTAACCATGGTATTACTATTGTTATCTAAAGCTCCGAACAACGAGTGTCATCCTTTATTCAACCCCCAGATTATACGCTTATTCTCACACCGCCATTTCATTAATCCACCATGGTGGCTAATTTCACATAGGTCTAGCATTCCCCGACATTTATTCCTCCAATCTCGATATTCATCGAACCGATAATCTCGAATTCCGATCCACCAATTGCCAACTTATTAACTACATAACCTATTTATAATCCAATACCTTTACTTGTGACCCTCCGATCAAATAATTTCCAATGCATCCTCCAAAATATTCAGTAATCGAATCGAAGTTAGAAATTCCGTACATGAGTCTGAATATCCGCCACAAATTCATAAATCCAATCTTAAGCTCATTATTCAACGATTTAATTAGCTCCTCATGCTAATGAAAATCTGGTGTCCTTTATTTTGTATCCACCGATATCTGTTGTGTCATAAATTCCTAATAATTCAATCTTGTGTTTGCTAATCACCAATTCTTCACCTCATAATTTCTAATAATCCCCTAACATAATTACTTTCTTCTTTCCACCAAAATCATTCTTATCAGGGCTTGCTTACTAATCCTCTAGTTTACCTCCACCAAGAATATCCGTGATCAAGTCTACGACTCACTAGTATACATCCACCAAGATTTTCATTGATCAAGATTATACTCCGGTAATCGTTATCACTTCTTCACTAATCCCAGAAATTCAATTCATCCTTCTAGTATATGATCAATTCCAATTAATTCCATTACTGCCAACATCTCCCAGACATTTATATCAGTGTCGTAATCCAACAATTACCTTTGCACTCCCTAATTCTCCAAAAATCATTTAAATCATCTACCTAGCCCATATATTCATTTAGATCCCACCAATTTACTCTCAGAATCCACATTATCGTTTCCCTTTTATGATCGACATGAATCCACCAGCATCTTTTATATTTTTACCATAACAACTATGTCCTCTACATCTCTATTTATTCCTCCTGACCTTTTATTTGGTGATACATATTATTATCATTTACAAATATAATACATAAAAATTTCCTGAGACTTAGCAGTTTGAACAAAAATATAATGTGTAAGAGAATGCAATAACAATAGCGATTCAGATTCTATCCACCGTTACATGGCATCTGCACCATATGCTTATTTCTTCAGCGTTATAGCCAATTAACTTATCACTGGGGCGACACCCAGGACAACACAAATCAAGGCCTTGCACTGCCCTTCACTTTTCCATTTCCACCCACAAATCATTTTTGAAACAGAACTATATCTGGTTAAGTTCCCATGTTCGCCCATGACCGTGGGCACGGCTATTCGAATAGTTTTGACTCTGCAGAGTTTGTACATTTTCACCACAAGAGACAAGCAACTCGTTGCCCTACATGATTCCTTAGTCATGCAGCTTGAGCGCACCATCACAAAGGATCGCTCAAAGTATCTAGCTCCTTTGTCATCTCACCTTATGGATAATCGCCCACTTGCGGTGGGTCCCATCTATGCACGGGATGTTTTCCACAGTTACTAACGCAGCCGGGCTCCACTTCCCGCAATGCTTAGAACAGCTGGAAAACCTCACCCTCCCCTCGGTGTCCCTTTAGGCCTCCCCTTGCCCTTGCGTGTCCACTTCACTCCACCACCAGTGAGATGAGTCCGGGAGTTTCGATACAACTAATTAGCCAAGTTCTACTTTACAGACTTGTGGTTGCACTGTTTTATATAGGAGGTCATGACAAGATTCAGTCCTTAGTGGTATCTGGACGAGTCTACCACAACCCACTTTGTGCCTCCACTGCACCATTCACACACCCTCGAACCATTCGCCCAGATTTTGAAGCATGTAGGGTTTTGGGAACATGAAATAATCATATCGAACATATACCAGTCATTACCACCATGACTGCCCAACCAAATTTTCTCATGATTAAAGTGATGCTTGGGCATTTTCGTGCCCATGAATATCTATGCAACACTACGCATGGCGATAAATTACTGGACTTATTTTCAAAAGGTTACTATCATAATTTCGCTTAGGGCAACAAGGTTCATATATTCAAATATTCAACAAAGGGGTGTAATATTAGTCAAGGCAAACAATGGGCATATAACTAGAATCTTGAATTAAGCATGTATTTGTATATAAATTAACAGCATGCAATTTGATAATTTAAACAAAAGTAATTTGCAAAAAAATGTAGGTTCAACATGATCAAAGTATTGACTCGCCTGGCGCGGTTTACCACGGTCTTGAGCTCACACAAAGCTTTCTCTTGAGCTTTTGGTCTCTATCTTCTTCGAGCTTGACCTCGCTTGATCCATCAATCTTCACGACTTCCAATTTCTAATTACGCTAGATGACCTAATCCAAATAAAAGCAAATAACTCAAAAGATCTAAATAAACCGAATAAACTCAATTTGGTTTTATTATGGGTTAATGTAATTGGAGGCAAAGTCGTGGTAGAACATGATGACTTGATCTTTTATTAGTAATCTCTTTTATTATTTTATATTTATTTAGGAAGTTCCATGAGTTAGGTTAGACTTACGATTTGGTGTACGAGGTTGGGGAGCATTATTTTGGTGAGCATTATATTCAAGACATATGTTCAAGACATACAATTATATTTAAGCATTATTTTTGTGTGGACCGGTCGGCGACGGGGGACTGGTCGACGGGGCGGGATCCGCTGGTCTTTGCCCGCGCGCAGGGCTCAATGCGCGGAAGGCTATTGTCGAGCGGGCAGGCAGAGCAGAGGCAGGTGGCGAGCAATGGCATGAGGGATCTGGCGCGATTCAAGCAGAAAGCAGAGAAAGGGCGATGTGGGGGTCGAACGGCCGCAGAAAAAAAAGGAAGGGAGGAGGGAGGAAGAAAAGAAAGAAGGAGGCGGGGGAGCCGGGGCCCAATCAGCAGAGAAAAGAGAGGGGAAGGAAGAGAGAGAAAAAGAGGAGGGCCCCACATGTAAGAGAGGGAGACTAAGAGTAGAGAAAAATTTGAGGATTGGGATTTTTAAACTTTAATTTCTCAATATATCTATTTGCATGGCACAAGACTCAAGAAGTTTCAAATAAATGTTTAAAAAGAATTTCTGAATACCAACAAAATGCAAGAAAAGTTTTAAAAATTTCATATTTTTGAATATCCAAAATGTTGGGATGTTACACTGTGCCGCTTAGATTTTATTTTCTGAGCTCATTTCACCGAAAGACTGATCTATAGCTCACGATTTTCAGCTTTTCTAGTCATTCCAAATACACGGCAGTCCGCATTTTTATATTTTGAGTAGATTTGGCCGAAAACCCCGACCTATAGCTCACTTTTCACTTTTCTAGTCGCTGTAGGATTACCGCCACTGGGATTTTATTTTCTGAGCACATTTATCGAAAGCGTGACCTATAGCTCACGATTTTCAGCTTTTCTAGTCGTGCTGTGGTTACCGAGAATTCAAGATTTTTGTTTCTCGAGGCAGATTTATCGAAAGCGTGACCTCGTAGCTCACGATTTCAGCTTTTCTAGTCGCTCCGGTTACTGCATCACCTGCATTTTTATTTTTCCGAGACATTTGTCCGAAAACGTGACCTATAGCTAACGATTTTCAACTTTTCTAAACATTCCGGCCTTACCGAGGATTCGAGGATTTTTTCGATCACATTTGGGCTTAAAGCGTGACATATAGCTCACGATTTTCAGCTTTTCTAGTCGCTCAACTACATGTGAACAAATGGGGAATTTTGTTCCTGAGCAGATTTCGCGAAAGCGTGACCTCTAGCTCACGATTTTCAGCTTTTCTAGTCGCTTCGGGTTACCGGCCTCGTCCGAGGATTTTAATTTTCAAGAAGACATTTATCGAAAACGTGACCTATAGCTCACGATTTTCAGCTTTTCTAGTCGCTCCGGTTATCGCCATCCGTGATTTTAATTTTGCAACATATTTGGTCGAAAACGTGACCTATAGCTCACGATTTTCAGCTTTTCTAGTCGTGCAAGGTTACCGGAGAATTCCAAAGATTTTTTGTTTCTCGAGGCAGATTTGGTCGAAAGCGTGACCTATAGCAAACGATTTTCAACTTTTCTAAACATTACGGTCTTACCGGAGGATTCGAGGATTTTTTCGATCACATTTGGGCTTAAAGCGTGACATATAGCTCACGATTTTCAGCTTTTCTTGTCGCTCAACCACACGAGCAAGAGGGGAATTTTGTTTCTCGAAGCAGATTTCAGCGAAAGCGTGACCTGTAGCTCACGATTTTCAGCTTTTCTAGTCGTTTCTTGGTTACCGAGGTAGTCCGAGGATTTTTATTTTTCGGAGCATATTTTGTCGAAAGCGTGACCTCGTAGCTCATGATTTTCGCTTTTCTAGTCGCTCCGGGTTACCGGCCCGTCCGAGGATTTTAATTTTCGAAGATATTTCACGAAAACGTGACCTATGGCTCACGATTTTCAGCTTTTCTAGTCGTTCCGGGGTTACCGGGCCAGTCCGGTGATTTTTAATTTTTGCAACATATTTGGCCGAAAACGTGACCTATTGCTCAAAATTTTCAGCTTTTCTAGTCGTGCCAAGGTTACCGGAGAATTCCAAAGATTTTTTGTTTCTCGAGGTAGATTTGGTCGAAAGCGTGACCTATAGCTCACGATTTCAGCTTTTCTAGTCGTTCCGGGGTTACCGGACGAGCCCCGGGAATTTATTATTCCGAGCACAATTGCCCGAAAGCGTGACCTACAGCTAACGATTTTCAACTTTTCTAAATATTCCGGTCTTACTAGAGGATTCGAGGGATTTTTTCAGACCACATATGGGCTTAAAGCGTGACATATAGCTCACGATTTTCAGCTTTTCACTGCTCAACTAAGCACGGAGCAATGGGGAATTTTGTCCCTCGGAGCAGATTTCGGCGAAAGCGTGACCTATAGCTCATGATTTTCAGCTTTTCTAGTCGTTCCGGGGTTACCGCCATCCGGGAATTTTAATTTCAAGAAGACATTTATTTAAAACGTGACCTATAGCTCACGATTTTCACTTTTCTAGTCATTCTAAGGTTACTGTGCCGCTTTGAGGATTTTATTTTTCTGAGCTCATTTGGCCGAAAGACCCGATCTATAGCTCACGATTTTCAAATTTTCTAGTCATTCCAAATACATCGCTAAAGACGGGTATTTTCATATTTTGAGCAGATTTGGCCGAAAACCCGACCTATAGCTCACTTTTCACTTTTCTAGTCGCTAGGTTACCGCCACCTGGGATTTGTATTTTCTGAGCTCATTTGGCCGAAAGCGTGACCTATAGCTCAGATTTTAGCTTTTCTAGTCGTGCTGTGGTTACCGGAGAATTCAAGATTTTTGTTTCTCGAGGCAGATTTATTCGAAAGCGTGACCCGTAGCTCACGATTTCGCTTTTTCTAGTCGCCCGGTTACCGACTAGTACATGGATTTTTATTTTTCCGAGCACATTTGCCCGAAAGCGTGACTTATAGCTAACGATTTTCAACTTTTCAAAACATTCCGGTCTTACCGGAGGATTCGAGGGATTTTTTTTCGCATCACATTTGGGCAAAAGCGTGACATATAGCTCACGATTTTCAGCTTTTCTAGTCGTTCAACTACACGGAGCAATGGGGAATTTTGTTCCTCGGAGCATATTTCGGCGAAAGCGTGACCTCCAGCTCACGATTTTCAGCTTTTCTAGTCGTTTCTGGGTTACCGGCCTGTCCGAGGATTTTAATTTCAAGAAGACATTTAGTCGAAACGTGACCTATAGCTCACGATTTTCAGCTTTTCTAGTCGTTCCGGGGTTACCGGGCCTGTCCGGTGATTTTTAATTTTTGCAACATATTTGGCCGAAAACGTGACCTATAGCTCACGATTTTCAGCTTTTCTAGTCGTGCTAAGGTTACCGGAGAATTCCAAAGATTTTTTGTTTCTCGAGGCAGATTTGGTCGAAAGCGTGACCTATAGCTCATGATTTCAGCTTTTCTAGTCGTTCCGGGGTTACCGGACGAGCCCCGGAATTTTATTATTCCGAGCACAAATGCCCGAAAGCGTGACCTATAGCTCAAGATTTTCAGCTTTTCTAGTCGTTCCGGGGTTACCGGGCCTGTCCGAGGATTTTTATTTTTCGGAGCATATTTGGCTGAAAGCGTGACCTATAGCTCACGATTTTCAGCTTTTCTAGTCGTGCCAGGGTTGCCAAAGAATTCCGAAGATTTTTAGTTTCTCGAGGCGATTTATTCAAAGCGTGACCCGAGCTCACGATTTCAGCTTTTCTAGTCGTTCGGTTACCTGACGAGCCCCGGAATTTTATTATTCCGAGCACAAATGCCCGAAAGCGTGACCTATAGCTCAAGATTTTCAGCTTTTCTAGTCGTTCCGGGGTTACCGGGCCTGTCCGAGGTTTTTTATTTTTCGAGATATTTATCGAAAGCGTGACCTATAGCTCACGATTTTCAGCTTTTCTAGTCGTGCTGTGGTTGCCAAAGAATTCAAGATTTTAGTTTCGAGGCGATTTATTCAAAGCGTGACCGTAGCTCACGATTTCAGTTTTTCTAGTCGCTCCGGGTTACCGGACTAGTACAGGATTTTTATTTTTCCAAGCACATTTGCCCAAAGCGTGACCTATAGCTAACGATTTTCAACTTTTCTAAACATTCTGCCTTACCTGAGGATTCGAGGATTTTTTCAGATCACATTTGGGCTAAAGCGTGACATATAGCTCACGATTTTCAGCTTTTCTAGTCGCTCAACCACACGGAGCAATGGGAATTTTGTTTCTCAAGCAGATTTACGAAAGCGTGACCAGAGCTCACGATTTTCAGCTTTTCTAGTCGCTTTCTTGGTTACCGAGGCAACCGAGGATTTTTATTTTCTGAGCATATTTTGTCGAAAGCGTGACCTATAGCTCATGATTTGCGCTTTTCTAGTCGCTCCGGTTACCGGCCCGTCCGAGGATTTTAATTTCAAGAAGACATTTATCGAAAACGTGACCTATGGCTCACGATTTTCACTTTTCTAGTCGTTCGGGTTACCGCCATCCGTGATTTTTAATTTTGTAACATATTTGGCCGAAAACGTGACCTATAGCTCAAAATTTTCAGCTTTTCTAGTCGTGCTAAGGTTACCGGAGAATTCCAAAGATTTTTGTTTCTCGAGGCAGATTTAGTCGAAAGCGTGACCTATAGCTCACGATTTCAGCTTTTCTAGTCGTTCTGGGGTTACCGGACGAGCCCCGGGAATTTATTATTCCGAGCACAATTGCCCGAAAGCGTGACCTACAGCTAACGATTTTCAACTTTTCTAAATATTCCGGTCTTACTAGAGGATTCGAGGGATTTTTTCAAGACCACATATGGGCTTAAAGCGTGACATATAGCTCACGATTTTCAGCTTTTCACTGCTCAACTACACGAGCAATGGGGAATTTTGTCCCCTGAGCAGATTTCGCGAAAGCGTGACCTATAGCTCACGATTTTCATTTTTCTATTCGCTTCGGGTAACCGAGGCATCCGAGGATTTTATTTTTCTGAGCATATTTTGTCGAAAGCGTGACCTATAGCTCATGATTTTCACTTTTCTAGTCGCTCCGGTTACCGGCCATCCGGGATTTTAATTTCAAGAAGACATTTATCGAAAACGTGACCTATAGCTCACGATTTTCAGCTTTTCTAGTCATTCTAAGGTTACCAGGCCAGTTTGAGGATTTTATTTTTCGGAGCTCATTTGGCCGAAAGACTGATTTATAGCTCACGATTTTCAGCTTTTCTAGTCATTCCAAATACACACAAAAGACGGGTATTTTCATATTTTGAGCAGATTTGGCCGAAAACCCCACCTATAGCTCACTTTTCGCTTTTCTAGTCGCTAGGTTACCGCCCCTGGGATTTTATTTTCTGAGCTCATTTGGCCGAAAGCGTGACCTATAGCTCGTGATTTTAGCTTTTCTAGTCGTGCTGTGGTTACCGGAGAATTCAAGATTTTTGTTTCTCGAGGCAGATTTATCGAAAGCGTGACCCGTAGCTCACGATTTCGCTTTTTCTAGTCGCTCCGGTTACCGGACTAGTACATGGATTTTTATTTTTCCGAGCACATTTGCCCGAAAGCGTGACTTATAGCTAACGATTTTCAACTTTTAAAACATTCCGGCCTTACCGAGGATTCGAGGATTTTTTCAGATCACATTTGGGCAAAAGCGTGACACATAGCTCACGATTTTCAGCTTTTCTAGTCGCTCAACCACACGGAGCAATGGGGAATTTTGTTCCTGAGCATATTTCGCGAAAGCGTGACCTCCACCACGATTTTCAGCTTTTCTAGTCGCTTCGGGTTACCGGCCCGTCCGAGGATTTTAATTTTCAAGAAGATATTTAGTCGAAAACGTGACCTATAGCTCACGATTTTCACTTTTCTAGTCGCTCCGGGTTACCGGCCTGTCCGTGATTTTTAATTTTGTAACATATTTGGTCGAAAACGGACCTATAGCTCACGATTTTCAGCTTTTCTAGTCGTGCAAGGTTACCGGAGAATTCCAAAGATTTTTTGTTTCTCGAGGCAGATTTGGTCGAAAGCGTGACCTATAGCTCATGATTTCAGCTTTTCTAGTCGTTCCGGGGTTACCGGACGAGCCCCGGATTTTATTATTCGAGCACACCGTTCGAAAGCGTGACCTATAGCTCAAGATTTTCAGCTTTTCTAGTCGCTCCGGGTTACCGGCCCGTCCGAGGATTTTATTTTTCTGAGCATTTTTATCGAAAGCGTGACCTATAGCTCACGATTTTCAGCTTTTCTAGTCGTGCCAGGGTTGCCAAAGAATTCCGAAGATTTTTAGTTTCTCGAGGCAGATTTGGTCTAAAGCGTGACCTCTAGCTCACGATTTCAGCTTTTCTAGTCGTTCCGGGGTTACCGGACTAGTACAGGGATTTTTATTTTTCCAAGCACATTTGCCCGAAAGCGTGACCTATAGCTAACGATTTTCAACTTTTCTAAACATTCCGGTCTTACCGGAGGATTCGAGGATTTTTTTCGATCACATTTAATAAAGCGTGACATATAGGTCACGATTTTCAGCTTTTCTAGTCGCTCAACTACACGGAGCAATGGGAATTTTGTTTCAAGTAGATTTCACGAAAGCGTGACCAGAGGTCACGATTTTCACTTTTCTAGTCGCTTTCTTGTTACCGAGGCATCCGAGGATTTTTATTTTTCGGAGCATATTTTGTCGAAAGCGTGACCTATAGCTCATGATTTGCAGCTTTTCTAGTCGTTATGGGTTACCGGGCCTGTCCGAGGATTTTTAATTTTCGCAGCACATTTGGCCGAAAAGGTGACCTATAGCTCACGATTCTCAGCTTTTCTAGTCGTTCGGGTTACCGCCATCCGTGATTTTAATTTTGCAACATATTTGGTCGAAACGTGACCTATAGCTCAAAATTTTCAGCTTTTCTAGTCGTGCAAGGTTACCGGAGAATTCCAAAGATTTTTTGTTTCTCGAGGCAGATTTGGTCGAAAGTGTGACCTATAGCTCACGATTTCAGCCTTTCTAGTCGTTCCGGGGTTACCGGACGAGCCCCGGGATTTTATTATTCCGAGCACAATTCCCGAAAGCATGGCCTATAGCTAACGATTTTCAACTTTTCTAAATATTCCGGTCTTACTAGAGGATTCGAGGGATTTTTTTCGCACCACATATGGGCGAGAGCGTGACATATAGCTCACGATTTTCACTTTTCTAGTCGCTCAACCACACCGAATAAATGGGGAATTTTGTTCCTGAGCAGATTTCGTGAAAGCGTGACCTCTAGCTCACGATTTTCAAATTTTCTAGTCGCTTCGTTACCGGCCCCGTCCGAGGATTTTCATTTCAAGAAGATATTTGGTCGAAAATGTGACCTATAGCTCACGATTTTCAGCTTTTCTAGTCGTTCCGGGGTTACCGGGCCATCCGGTGATTTTAATTTTGTAACATATTTGTCGAAAACGTGACCTATAGCTCACGATTTTCAGCTTTTCTAGTCGTGCTAAGGTTACCGGAAAATTCCAAAGATTTTTGTTTCTCGAGGCGATTTGGTCGAAAGCGTGACCTATAGCTCATGATTTCGCTTTTCTAGTCGTTTCGAGGTTACCTGACGAGCCCCGGATTTTATTATTCGAGCACACCGTCTCGAAAGCGTGACCTATAGCTCATGATTTTCAGCTTTTCTAGTCGCTCCGGGTTACCAGTGCCCGTCCGAGGATTTTATTTTTCTGAGCACATTTATCGAAAGCGTGACCTATAGCTCACGATTTTCACTTTTCTAGTCGTGCTGTGGTTGCCGAGAATCAAGATTTTAGTTTCTCGAGGCAGATTTATTCAAAGCGTGACCTATAGCTCACGATTTCAGCTTTTCTAGTCGCTCCGGGTTACCGGACTAGTACAGGATTTTATTTTCCGAGCACATTTGTCCGAAGCGTGACCTGTTGCTAACGATTTTCAACTTTTCTAAAAATTACGGTCTTACCGGAGGATTCGAGGATTTTTTTCGATCACATTTGGGCTTAAAGCGTGACATATAGCTCACGATTTTCAGCTTTTCTTGTCGCTCAACCACACGGAGCAAGAGGGGAATTTTGTTTCAAGCAGATTTCGCAAAGCGTGACCTGTAGCTCACGATTTTCACTTTTCTAGTCGCTTCTTGTTACCGCGTAGTCCGAGGATTTTTATTTTTCTGAGCATATTTTGTCGAAAGCGTGACCTATAGCTCATGATTTTCGCTTTTCTAGTCGCTCCGAGGTTACCGGCCCGTCCGAGGATTTTAATTTCGAAGACATTTGGTCGAAAACGTGACCTATGGCTCACGATTTTCAGCTTTTCTAGTCGCTCCGGTTACCGGCCATCCGTGATTTTAATTTTGCAACATATTTGGCCGAAACGTGACCTATAGCTCAAAATTTTCAAATTTTCTAGTCGTGCCAAGGTTACCGGAGAATTCCAAAGATTTTTGTTTCTCAAGGCAGATTTATCGAAAGCGTGACCTATAGCTCACGATTTCGCTTAGTCGTTCCGGGTTACCTGGACGAGCCCCGGATTTTATTATTCCGAGCACACCGTCTCGAAAGCGTGACCTATAGCTAACGATTTTCAACTTTTCTAAATATTCCGGTCTTACTAGAGGATTCATGGATTTTTTCAAGACCACATATGGGCTAAAGCGTGACATATAGCTCACGATTTTCAGCTTTTCTACTGCTCAACTACACGAGAGCAATGGGGAATTTTGTCCCTCGGAGCAGATTTCGGCGAAAGCGTGACCTATAGCTCACGATTTTCAGCTCTTCTATTCGTTTCTGGGTAACCGAGGCAGTCGGAGGATTTTAATTTTTTGGAGCATATTTTGTTGAAAGCGTGACCTATAGCTCATGATTTTCAGCTTTTCTAGTCGTTCGGTTACCGCCATCCGGGATTTTAATTTCAAGAAGATATTTATCGAAAACGTGACCTATAGCTCACGATTTTCACCTTTTCTAGTCGCTCTAAGGTTACCGTGCCGCTTTGGGGATTTTATTTTTCTGAGCTCATTTGGCCGAAAGACTCGATCTATAGCTCACGATTTTCACTTTTCTAGTCATTCCAAATACGCAAAAGACGGTATTTTCATATTTTGAGTAGATTTGGCCGAAAACCCGACCTATAGCTCACGGTTTTCACTTTTCTAGTCGCTAGGGTTACCGGCCACCTGGGATTTTATTTTTCGGAGCACATTTGGCCGAAAGCGTGACCTATAGCTCAGGATTTTCAGCTTTTCTAGTTGTGCCAGGGTTACCGGAGAATTCCGAAGATTTTTTGTTTCTCGAGGCAGATTTGGTCGAAAGCGTGACCTATAGCTCACGATTTCAGCTTTTCAAGTCGTTCCGGGGTTACCGGACTAGTACATGGATTTTTATTTTTCCGAGCACATTTGCCCGAAAGCGTGACTTATAGCTAACGATTTTCAACTTTTCTAAACATTCCGGTCTTACCGGAGGATTCGAGGGATTTTTTTCGCATCACATTTGGGCGAAAGCGTGACATATAGCTCACGATTTTCAGCTTTTCTAGTCGTTCAATGGTTACCGGAGCAGTCGGGGGAATTTTGTTCCTCGGAGCAGATTTCGGCGAAAGCGTGACCTCTAGCTCACGATTTTTAGCTTTTCTAGTCGTTTCTGGGTTACCGGGCCTGTCCGAGGATTTTTAATTTTCGCAGCACATTTGGCCGAAAATGTGACCTATAGCTCACGATTTTCAGCTTTTCTAGTCGTTCCGGTTACCGGGCCATCCGTGATTTTAATTTTGTAACATATTTATCGAAAACGTGACCTATAGCTCACGATTTTCAGCTTTTCTAGTCGTGCTAAGGTTACCGGAGAATTCCAAAGATTTTTGTTTCTCGAGGCGATTTGGTCGAAAGCGTGACCTATAGCTCATGATTTCAGCTTTTCTAGTCGTTCCGAGGTTACCGGACGAGCCCCGGGATTTTATTATTCCGAGCACAATTGCCGTTCGAAAGCGTGACCTATAGCTCAGATTTTCAGCTTTTCTAGTCGCTCCGGTTACCGGCCCGTCCGAGGATTTTTATTTTTCGGAGCACATTTGGCCGAAAGCGTGACCTATAGCTCACGATTTTCAGCTTTTCTAGTCGTGCTGTGGTTGCCGAGAATTCAAGATTTTAGTTTCGAGGCGATTTAGTCTAAAGCGTGATCTATAGCTCACGATTTCAGCTTTTTCTAGTCGCTCCGGGTTACCGGACTAGTACAGTGGATTTTATTTTTCTCGAGCACATTTGCCCGAAAGCGTGACCTATAGCTAATGATTTTCAACTTTTCTAAACATTACGGTCTTACCGGAGGATTCGAGGATTTTTTCGATCACATTTGGGCTAAAGCGTGACATATAGCTCACGATTTTCAGCTTTTCTAGTCGCTCAACCACACGAGCAAGAGGGGAATTTTGTTTCTCAAGCAGATTTCGGAAAGCGTGACTCAGTAGCTCACAATTTTCAGCTTTTCTAGTCGCTTTCTTGGTTACCGAGGCATCCGAGGATTTTATTTTTCTATATATTTTGTCGAAAGCGTGACCTATAGCTCATGATTTGCGCTTTTCTAGTCGCTCCGGGTTACCGGCCTGTCCGAGGATTTTAATTTTCATGACACATTTACGAAAAGGTGACCTATAGCTCACGATTTTCAGCTTTTCTAGTCGTTCCGGGTTACCGGCCATCCGTGATTTTAATTTTGTAACATATTTGGTCAAAACGTGACCTATAGCTCAAAATTTTCACTTTTCTAGTCGTGCTGGTTACCGGAGAATTCCAAAGATTTTTGTTTCGAGGCAGATTTATTCGAAAGCGTGACCTATAGCTCACGATTTCAGCTTTTCTAGTCGTTTCGGGTTACCTGACGAGCCCCGGATTTTATTATTCCGAGCACACCGTCCGAAAGCGTGACCTATAGCTAACGATTTTCAACTTTTCTAAATATTCCGGGTCTTACTAGAGGATTCATGGATTTTTTCAAGACCACATATGGGCTTAAAGCGTGACATATAGCTCACGATTTTCAGCTTTTCTACTGCTCAACTACACACGGAGCAATGGGGAATTTTGTCCCTGAGCAGATTTCATGAAAGCGTGACCTATAGCTCACGATTTTCAGCTTTTCTATTCGCTTATGGGTAGCCGAGGCAGTCCGAGGATTTTATTTTTCGAGCATATTTTGTCGAAAGCGTGACCTATAGCTCATGATTTGCGCCTTTTCTAGTCGCTCCGGGTTACCGCCCGTCCGAGGATTTTAATTTCAAGAAGACATTTATTCGAAAACGTGACCTATAGCTCACGATTTTCACTTTTCTAGTAATTCTAAGGTTACCGTGCCGCTTTGGGGATTTTATTTTCGAGCTCATTTGGCCGAAAGACCGATCTATAGCTCACGATTTTCAGCTTTTTCTAGTCATTCCAATATACACGGCCGCAAGACGGTATTTTCATATTTTGAGCAGATTTGGCCGAAAACCCCGACCTATAGCTCACTTGCTTTCAGCTTTTCTAGTCGCTAGGGTTACCGCCACTGGGATTTTATTTTTCGGAGCACATTTGGCCGAAAGCGTGACCTATAGCTCACGATTTTCAGCTTTTCTAGTCGTGCCAGGGTTACCGGAGAATTCAAGATTTTTGTTTCTCGAGGCAGATTTATCGAAAGCGTGACCTATAGCTCACGATTTCAATTTTTCTAGTCGCTCCGGTTACCTGACTAGTACATGGATTTTATTTTCCGAGCACATTTGCCCGAAAGCGTGACTTATAGCTAACGATTTTCAACTTTTCTAAACATTCCGGTCTTACCGAGGATTCGAGGATTTTTTCAGATCACATTTGGGCTTAAAGCGTGACATATAGCTCACGATTTTCAGCTTTTCTAGTCGCTCAACTTACCGGAGCAATGGGAAATTTTGTTCCTCGGAGCAGATTTCGGCGAAAGCGTGACCTCTAGCTCACGATTTTCAGCTTTTCTAGTCGTTTCTGGGTTACCGGCCCGTCCGAGGATTTTCAATTTTCAAGAAGATATTTATCGAAAACGTGACCTATAGCTCACGATTTTCGGCTTTTCTAGTCGTTCCGGGGTTACCGGGCCAGTCCGGTGATTTTTAATTTTTGCAACATATTTGGCCGAAAACGTGACCTATAACTCAAAATTTTCAGCTTTTCTAGTCGTGCCAAGGTTACCGGAGAATTCCAAAGATTTTTTGTTTCTCGAGGCAGATTTGGTCGAAAGCGTGACCTATAGCTCATGATTTCAGCTTTTCTAGTCGTTCCGGGGTTACCGGACGAGCCTCGGGATTTTATTATTCCGAGCACACCGTTCAAAGCGTGACCTATAGCTCATGATTTTCAGCTTTTCTAGTCGCTCCGGTTACCGGCCCGTCCGAGGATTTTATTTTTCGAGCACATTTATCGAAAGCGTGACCTATAGCTCACGATTTTCAGCTTTTCTAGTCGTGCCAGGGTTGCCAAAGAATTCCGAAGATTTTAGTTTCGAGGCAGATTTAGTCTAAAGCGTGATCTATAGCTCACGATTTCAATTTTTCTAGTCGCTCCGGTTACCTGGACTAGTACAGTGGATTTTTATTTTTCCAAGCACATTTGTCCGAAAGCGTGACCTATAGCTAACGATTTTCAACTTTTCTAAACATTCTTGGCCTTACCGGAGGATTCGAGGATTTTTTTCATCACATTTGGGCTAAAGCGTGACATATAGGTCACGATTTTCAGCTTTTCTAGTCGCTCAATGGTTACCAAGTAGATTTCATGGCGTGACACAGGGTCACGATTTTCAGCTTTTCTAGTCTGGTTAGAGGCAACCGAGGATTTTATTTTCGAGCATATTTTGTCGAAAGCGTGACCTATAGCTCATGATTTTCGCTTTTCTAGTCGCTTGGGTTACCGGCCCGTCCGAGGATTTTAATTTTCGAAGACATTTGGTCAAAACGTGACCTATAGCTCACGATTCTCGCTTTTCTAGTCGTTCGGTTACCGGGCCATCCGTGATTTTTAATTTTGTAACATATTTGGTCGAAACGTGACCTATAGCTCAAAATTTTCAGCTTTTCTAGTCGTGCAAGGTTACCGGAGAATTCCAAAGATTTTTGTTTCTCGAGGCGATTTATCGAAAGCGTGACCTATAGCTCACGATTTCAGCTTTTCTAGTCGTTCCGGGGTTACCGGACGAGCCCCGGGATTTTATTATTCCGAGCACAATTCCCGAAAGCATGGCCTATAGCTAACGATTTTCAACTTTTCTAAATATTCCGGTCTTACTAGAGGATTCGAGGGATTTTTTTCGCACCACATATGGGCGAGAGCGTGACATATAGCTCACGATTTTCAGCTTTTCTAGTCGTTCAACGGTTACCGGAACAGTCGGGGGAATTTTGTTCCTCGGAGCAGATTTCGGTGAAAGCGTGACCTCTAGCTCACGATTTTCAGCTTTTCTAGTCGTTTCTGGGTTACCGGGCCTGTCCGAGGATTTTTCATTTTCGAGAGATATTTACGAAAATGTGACCTATAGCTCACGATTTTCGCTTTTCTAGTCGCTCCGGTTACCGGGCCGTCCGTGATTTTTAATTTTTGCAACATATTTGGCCGAAAACGTGACCTATAGCTCACGATTTTCAGCTTTTCTAGTCGTGCCAAGGTTACCGGAAAATTCCAAAGATTTTTTGTTTCTCGAGGCAGATTTGGTCGAAAGCGTGACCTATAGCTCATGATTTCAGCTTTTCTAGTCGTTCTGAGGTTACCGGACGAGCCCCGGGATTTTATTATTCCGAGCACAATTGCCCGAAAGCGTGACCTATAGCTCATGATTTTCAGCTTTTCTAGTCGTTCCGGTTACCGGCCCGTCCGAGGATTTTTATTTTTCGGAGCACATTTGGCTGAAAGCGTGACCTATAGCTCACGATTTTCAGCTTTTCTAGTCGTGCCAGGGTTGCCAGAGAATTCTGAAGATTTTTAGTTTCTCGAGGCAGATTTGGTCTAAAGCGTGACCTATAGCTCACGATTTCAGCTTTTCTAGTCGTTCCGGGGTTACCGGACTAGTACAGGGATTTTTATTTTTCTGAGCACATTTGCCCGAAAGCGTGACCTGTTGCTAACGATTTTCAACTTTTCTAAAAATTACGGTCTTACCGGAGGATTCGAGGGATTTTTTTTCGCATCACATTTGGGCGAAAGCGTGACATATAGCTCACGATTTTCAGCTTTTCTTGTCGTTCAACGGTTACCGGAGCAGTAGGGGAATTTTGTTTCTCGAAGCAGATTTCGGCGAAAGCGTGACCTGTAGCTCACGATTTTCAGCTTTTCTAGTCGTTTCTTGGTTACCGCGGTAGTCCGAGGATTTTTATTTTTCGGAGCATATTTTGTCGAAAGCGTGACCTATAGCTCATGATTTTCAGCTTTTCTAGTCGTTCCGAGGTTACCGGGCCTGTCCGAGGATTTTTAATTTTCGCAGCACATTTGGCCGAAAACGTGACCTATGGCTCACGATTTTCAGCTTTCTAGTCGTTCCGGGGTTACCGGGCCAGTCCGGTGATTTTTAATTTTTGCAACATATTTGGCCGAAAACGTGACCTATAGCTCAAAATTTTCAGCTTTTCTAGTCGTGCCAAGGTTACCGGAGAATTCCAAAGATTTTTTGTTTCTCAAGGCAGATTTGGTCGAAAGCGTGACCTATAGCTCACGATTTCTGCTTTTCTAGTCGTTCCGGGGTTACCGGACGAGCCCCGGGATTTTATTATTCCGAGCACAATTGCCCGAAAGCGTGACCTATAGCTAACGATTTTCAACTTTTCTAAATATTCCGGTCTTACTAGAGGATTCAAGGGATTTTTTTCGCACCACATATGGGCGAAAGCGTGACATATAGCTCACGATTTTCAGCTTTTCTACTGCTCAACTACACTGGAGCAATGGGGAATTTTGTCCCTCGGAGCAGATTTCGGCGAAAGCGTGACCTATAGCTCACGATTTTCAGCTCTTCTATTCGTTTCTGGGTAACCGAGGCAGTCGGAGGATTTTAATTTTTGGAGCATATTTTGTTGAAAGCGTGACCTATAGCTCATGATTTTCGCCTTTTCTAGTCGCTCCGGTTACCGGCCATCTGATTTTAATTTCAAGAAGATATTTGGTTAAAACGTGACCTATAGCTCACGATTTTCGCCTTTTCTAGTCGCTCTAAGGTTACCAGCCGCTTGGGGATTTTATTTTTCGAGCTCATTTGGCCGAAGACTGATCTATAGCTCACGATTTTCAAACTTTTCTAGTCATTCCAAATACACGCGCAAAGACGGTATTTTCATATTTTGAGCAGATTTGGCCGAAAACCCAACCTATAGCTCACTTGCCAGCTTTTCTAGTCGCTAGGGTTACCGCCAGCCTGGGATTTTATTTTTCTGAGCACATTTGGTCGAAAGCGTGACCTATAGCTCAGATTTTCAGCTTTTCTAGTTGTGCTGTGGTTACCGGAGAATTCAAGATTTTTGTTTCTCGAGGCAGATTTATCGAAAGCGTGACCTATAGCTCACGATTTCACTTTTCAAGTCGTTCCGGTTACCGGACTAGTATAGGATTTTATTTTCCGAGCACATTTGCCCGAAAGCTGACTTATAGCTAACGATTTTCAACTTTTCTAAACATTCCGGCCTTACCGGAGGATTCGAGGATTTTTTTCAGATCACATTTGGGCTTAAAGCGTGACATATAGCTCACGATTTTCAGCTTTTCTAGTCGCTCAATGGTTACCGAGCAATGGGAATTTTGTTCCTGAGCAGATTTCGCGAAAGCGTGACCTCTAGCTCACGATTTTAGCTTTTCTAGTCGCTTCGGGTTACCGGCCCGTCCGAGGATTTTAATTTCAAGACATTTGGTCGAAAATGTGACCTATAGCTCACGATTTTCACTTTTCTAGTCGCTCCGGGTTACCGGCCATCCGTGATTTTAATTTTTAACATATTTATCGAAAACGTGACCTATAGCTCACGATTTTCAGCTTTTCTAGTCGTGCCAAGGTTACCGGAGAATTCCAAAGATTTTTTGTTTCTCGAGGCAGATTTGGTCGAAAGCGTGACCTATAGCTCATGATTTCAGCTTTTCTAGTCGTTCCGAGGTTACCGGACGAGCCCCGGGATTTTATTATTCCGAGCACAATTGCCCGAAAGCGTGACCTATAGCTCAGGATTTTCAGCTTTTCTAGTCGCTCCGGTTACCGGCCCGTCTGAGGATTTTATTTTTCGGAGCACATTTGGCTGAAAGCGTGACCTATAGCTCACGATTTTCAGCTTTTCTAGTCGTGCCAGGGTTGCCAGAGAATTCCGAAGATTTTTAGTTTCTCGAGGCAGATTTAGTCTAAAGCGTGATCTATAGCTCACGATTTCAGCTTTTCTAGTCGTTCCGGGGTTACCGGACTAGTACAGGGATTTTTATTTTTCTGAGCACATTTGCCCGAAAGCGTGACCTGTAGCTAATGATTTTCAACTTTTCTAAACATTACGGTCTTACCGGAGGATTCGAGGGATTTTTTTCGCATCACATTTGGGCGAAAGCGTGACATATAGCTCACGATTTTCAGCTTTTCTTGTCGTTCAACGGTTACCGGAGCAGTAGGGGAATTTTGTTTCTCGAAGCAGATTTCGGCGAAAGCGTGACCTGTAGCTCACAATTTTCAGCTTTTCTAGTCGTTTCTTGGTTACCGAGGCAGTCCGAGGATTTTTATTTTTCGGAGCATATTTTGTCGAAAGCGTGACCTATAGCTCATGATTTGCAGCTTTTCTAGTCGTTCCGGGGTTACCGGGCCTGTCCGAGGATTTTTAATTTTCGCAGCACATTTGGCCGAAAAGGTGACCTATAGCTCACGATTTTCAGCTTTTCTAGTCGTTCCGGGGTTACCGGGCCAGTCCGGTGATTTTTAATTTTTGCAACATATTTGGCCGAAAACGTGACCTATAGCTCAAAATTTTCAGCTTTTCTAGTCGTGCCAAGGTTACCGGAGAATTCCAAAGATTTTTTGTTTCTCGAGGCAGATTTGGTCGAAAGCGTGACCTATAGCTCACGATTTCAGCTTTTCTAGTCGTTCTGGGGTTACCGGACGAGCCCCGGGATTTTATTATTCCGAGCACAATTGCCCGAAAGCGTGACCTATAGCTAACGATTTTCAACTTTTCTAAATATTCCGGTCTTACTAGAGGATTCAAGGGATTTTTTTCGCACCACATATGGGCGAAAGCGTGACATATAGCTCACGATTTTCAGCTTTTCACTGCTCAACTACACGGAGCAATGGGGAATTTTGTCCCTGAGCAGATTTTCACGAAAGCGTGACCTATAGCTCACGATTTTCAATTTTTCTATTCGCTTATGGGTAGCCGAGGTAGTCCGAGGATTTTATTTTTCTGAGCATATTTTTCAAAGCGTGACCTAGAGCTCATGATTTGCGCTTTTCTAGTCGCTCCGGGTTACCGGCCCGTCCGAGGATTTTTAATTTTCGCAGCACATTTGGTCGAAAACGTGACCTATAGCTCACGATTTTCAGCTTTTCTAGTAATTCTAAGGTTACCAGGCCAGTTTGGGGATTTTTATTTTTCGGAGCTCATTTGGCCGAAAGACTGATCTATAGCTCACGATTTTCAGCTTTTCTAGTCATTCCAAATAAGCACAAGAAAGACGGGGTATTTTCATATTTTGAGCAGATTTAATAAAACCCCGACCTATAGCTCACTTGCCGACTTTTCTAGTCGCTAGGGTTACCGGCCCTGGGATTTTTATTTTTCGGAGCACATTTGGCCGAAAGCGTGACCTATAGCTCAGGATTTTCAGCTTTTCTAGTCGTGCTGTGGTTACCAAGAATTCAAGATTTTTGCTTCTCGAGGCAGATTTGGTCGAAAGCGTGACCTATAGCTCACGATTTCAGCTTTTCTAGTCGTTCCGGGGTTACCGGACTAGTACAGGGATTTTTATTTTTCCGAGCACATTTGCCCGAAAGCGTGACTTATAGCTAACGATTTTCAACTTTTCTAAACATTCCGGTCTTACCGGAGGATTCGAGGGATTTTTTTTCGCATCACATTTGGGCGAAAGCGTGACATATAGCTCACGATTTTCAGGTTTTCTAGTCGTTCAATGGTTACCGGAGCAGTCGGGGGAATTTTGTTCCTCGGAGCAGATTTCGGCGAAAGCGTGACCTCTAGCTCACGATTTTCAGCTTTTCTAGTCGTTTCTGGGTTACCGGGCCTGTCCGAGGATTTTTAATTTTCAAGATATTTATCGAAAACGTGACCTATAGCTCACGATTTTCAGCTTTTCTAGTCGTTCCGGGGTTACCGGGCCAGTCCGGTGATTTTTAATTTTTGCAACATATTTGGCCGAAAACGTGACCTATAACTCAAAATTTTCAGCTTTTCTAGTCGTGCCAAGGTTACCGGAGAATTCCAAAGATTTTTGTTTCGAGGCGATTTGGTCGAAAGCGTGACCTATAGCTCATGATTTCAGCTTTTCTAGTCGTTCCGGGGTTACCGGACGAGCCTCGGGATTTTATTATTCCGAGCACAATTGCCCGAAAGCGTGACCTATAGCTCATGATTTTCAGCTTTTCTAGTCGTTCCGGGGTTACCGGGCCTGTCCGAGGATTTTTATTTTTCTGAGATATTTATCGAAAGCGTGACCTATAGCTCACGATTTTCAGCTTTTCTAGTCGTGCTGTGGTTGCCGAGAATTCAAGATTTTTAGTTTCTCGAGGCAGATTTAGTCTAAAGCGTGATCTATAGCTCACGATTTCAGCTTTTTCTAGTCGCTCCGGGTTACCTGACTAGTACAGGATTTTATTTTTCCGAGCACATTTGCCCGAAAGCGTGACCTATAGCTAACGATTTTCAACTTTTCTAAACATTCCGGTCTTACCGAGGATTCGAGGGATTTTTTTCGCATCACATTTGGGCGAAAGCGTGACATATAGCTCACGATTTTCAGCTTTTCTAGTCGTTCAACGGTTACCGGAGCAGTCGGGGGAATTTTGTTCCTCGGAGCAGATTTCGGCGAAAGCGTGACCTGTAGCTCACGATTTTCAGCTTTTCTAGTCGTTTCTGGGTTACCGGCCTGTCCGAGGATTTTAATTTTCAAGAAGACATTTATCGAAAACGTGACCTATAGCTCACGATTTTCGCTTTTTCTAGTCGCCCGGTTACCGGGCCATCCGTGATTTTTAATTTTCGCAACATATTTGGCCGAAAACGTGACCTATAGCTCACGATTTTCAGCTTTTCTAGTCGTGCCAAGGTTACCGGAGAATTCCAAAGATTTTTTGTTTCTCGAGGCAGATTTGGTCGAAAGCGTGACCTATAGCTCATGATTTCAGCTTTTCTAGTCGTTCCGAGGTTACCGGACGAGCCCCGGGATTTTATTATTCCGAGCACAATTGCCCGAAAGCGTGACCTATAGCTCAGGATTTTCAGCTTTTCTAGTCGTTCCGGGGTTACCGGGCCTGTCCGAGGATTTTTATTTTTCGGAGCACATTTGGCCGAAAGCGTGACCTATAGCTCACGATTTTCAGCTTTTCTAGTCGTGCTGTGGTTGCCGAGAATTCAAGATTTTAGTTTCGAGGCGATTTAGTCTAAAGCGTGATCTATAGCTCACGATTTCAATTTTTCTAGTCGCTCCGGTTACCGGACTAGTACAGGATTTTATTTTTCTCGAGCACATTTGCCCGAAAGCGTGACCTCGTAGCTAATGATCTTCAACTTTTCTAAACATTACGGTCTTACCGGAGGATTCGAGGATTTTTTCGATCACATTTGGGCTTAAAGCGTGACATATAGCTCACGATTTTCAGCTTTTCTGTCGCTCAACCACACGGAGCAAGAGGGGAATTTTGTTTCAAGCAGATTTCACGAAAGCGTGACCTGTAGCTCACAATTTTCAGCTTTTCTAGTCGTTTCTTGGTTACCGAGGCAGTCCGAGGATTTTTATTTTTCGGAGCATATTTTGTCGAAAGCGTGACCTATAGCTCATGATTTGCAGCTTTTCTAGTCGTTCCGGGGTTACCGGGCCTGTCCGAGGATTTTAATTTTCGCAGCACATTTGGCCGAAAAGGTGACCTATAGCTCACGATTTTCAGCTTTTCTAGTCGTTCCGGGGTTACCGCCATCCGTGATTTTAATTTTGCAACATATTTGGCCGAAAACGTGACCTATAGCTCAAAATTTTCAGCTTTTCTAGTCGTGCCAAGGTTACCGGAGAATTCCAAAGATTTTTTGTTTCTCGAGGCAGATTTGGTCGAAAGCGTGACCTATAGCTCACGATTTCAGCTTTTCTAGTCGTTCTGGGGTTACCGGACGAGCCCCGGGATTTTATTATTCCGAGCACAATTGCCCGAAAGCGTGACCTATAGCTAACGATTTTCAACTTTTCTAAATATTCCGGTCTTACTAGAGGATTCAAGGGATTTTTTCAAGACCACATATGGGCTTAAAGCGTGACATATAGCTCACGATTTTCAGCTTTTCACTGCTCAACTAAGCACGGAGCAATGGGGAATTTTGTCCCTCGGAGCAGATTTCGGCGAAAGCGTGACCTATAGCTCACGATTTTCAGCTTTTCTATTCGTTTATGGGTAGCCGAGGTAGTCCGAGGATTTTTATTTTTCGGAGCATATTTTGTCGAAAGCGTGACCTGTAGCTCATGATTTGCAGCTTTTCTAGTCGTTCCGGGGTTACCGGGCCTGTCCGAGGATTTTTAATTTTCGCAGCACATTTGGTCGAAAACGTGACATATAGCTCACGATTTTCAGCTTTTCTAGTAATTCTAAGGTTACCGTGCCGCTTGGGGATTTTATTTTTCGAGCTCATTTGGCCGAAAGACCGATCTATAGCTCACGATTTTCAATTTTTCTAGTCATTCCAATAAGCATCGCAAGAAGACGGTATTTTCATATTTTGAGTAGATTTGGCCGAAAACCCCGACCTATAGCTCACGGTTTTCACTTTTCTAGTCGCTAGGGTTACCGCCATCTGGGATTTTATTTTCGAGCACATTTGGCCGAAAGCGTGACCTATAGCTCAGGATTTTCAGCTTTTCTAGTCGTGCCAGGGTTACCGGAGAATTCCGAAGATTTTTTGCTTCTCGAGGCAGATTTGGTCGAAAGCGTGACCTATAGCTCACGATTTCAGCTTTTCTAGTCGTTCCGGGGTTACCGGACTAGTACAGGGATTTTTATTTTTCCGAGCACATTTGCCCGAAAGCGTGACTTATAGCTAACGATTTTCAACTTTTCTAAACATTCCGGCCTTACCGGAGGATTCGAGGGATTTTTTTCGATCACATTTGGGCTTAAAGCGTGACATATAGCTCACGATTTTCGTGTTTTCTAGTCGCTCAATGGTTACCGGAGCAGTCGGGGGAATTTTGTTCCTCGGAGCAGATTTCGGCGAAAGCGTGACCTCTAGCTCACGATTTTCAGCTTTTCTAGTCGTTTCTGGGTTACCGGGCCTGTCCGAGGATTTTCAATTTTCGCAGCACATTTGGCCGAAAACGTGACCTATAGCTCACGATTTTCGGCTTTTCTAGTCGTTCCGGGGTTACCGGGCCAGTCCGGTGATTTTTAATTTTTGCAACATATTTGGCCGAAAACGTGACCTATAACTCAAAATTTTCAGCTTTTCTAGTCGTGCCAAGGTTACCGGAGAATTCCAAAGATTTTTTGTTTCTCGAGGCAGATTTGGTCGAAAGCGTGACCTATAGCTCATGATTTCAGCTTTTCTAGTCGTTCCGGGGTTACCGGACGAGCCTCGGGATTTTATTATTCCGAGCACAATTGCCCGAAAGCGTGACCTATAGCTCATGATTTTCAGCTTTTCTAGTCGTTCCGGGGTTACCGGGCCTGTCCGAGGATTTTTATTTTTCGGAGCACATTTGGCTGAAAGCGTGACCTATAGCTCACGATTTTCAGCTTTTCTAGTCGTGCCAGGGTTGCCAGAGAATTCCGATGATTTTTAGTTTCTCGAGGCAGATTTGGTCTAAAGCGTGACCTATAGCTCACGATTTCAGCTTTTCTAGTCGTTCCGGGGTTACCGGACTAGTACAGGGATTATTATTTTTCCAAGCACATTTGCCCGAAAGCGTGACCTATAGCTAACGATTTTCAACTTTTCTAAACATTCCGGTCTTACCGGAGGATTCGAGGGATTTTTTTTCGCATCACATTTGGGCGAAAGCGTGACATATAGCTCACGATTTTCAGCTTTTCTAGTCGTTCAACCACACGGAGCACCGGGGAATTTTGTTTCAAGGCGATTTCGCGAAAGCGTGACCAGAGCTCACGATTTTCAGCTTTTCTAGTCGCTTCTTGTTACCGAGGCAGTCCGAGGATTTTATTTTTCGAGCATATTTTGTCGAAAGCGTGACCTATAGCTAATGATTTGCAGCTTTTCTAGTCGTTCCGGGGTTACCGGGCCTGTCCGAGGATTTTTAATTTTCGCAGCACATTTGGCCGAAAAGGTGACCTATAGCTCACGATTTTCAGCTTTTCTAGTCGTTCCGGTTACCGGCCATTCCGTGATTTTAATTTTGCAACATATTTGGTCAAAACGTGACCTATAGCTCAAAATTTTCACTTTTCTAGTCGTGCAAGGTTACCGGAGAATTCCAAAGATTTTTTGTTTCTCGAGGCAGATTTAGTCGAAAGTGTGACCTATAGCTCACGATTTCAGCTTTTCTAGTCGTTCCGGGGTTACCGGACGAGCCCCGGGATTTTATTATTCCGAGCACAATTGCCCGAAAGCGTGACCTATAGCTAGCGATTTTCAACTTTTCTAAATATTCCGGTCTTACTAGAGGATTCGAGGGATTTTTTTCGCACCACATATGGGCTTAAAGCGTGACATATAGCTCACGATTTTCAACTTTTCACTGCTCAACTACACGGAGCAATGGGGAATTTTGTCCCTGAGCAGATTTCGCTAAAGCGTGACCTATAGCTCACGATTTTCACTTTTCAATTGCTTCGGGTAACCGAGGCATCCGAGGATTTTATTTTTCGAGCATATTTTGTCGAAAGCGTGACCTATAGCTCATGATTTTCAGCTTTTCTAGTCGCTCCGGTTTACTGGCCCGTCCGGGATTTTACTTTTCTGAGTTATTTGATCGAAAACGTGACCTATAGCTCACGATTTTCAAATTTTTCCGTCATTCTAAGGTTACCAGCCGCTTTGGGATTTTATTTTTCTGAGCTCATTTGACCGAAAGATCGATCTATAGCTCACGATTTTCAAATTTTCTAGTCATTCCAATACACCGCAAGAATCCGCGTATTTTTATATTTTGGAGCAGATTTGGCCGAAAACCTGACCTATAGCTCACGATTTTCAGCTTTTCTAGTCGTGCTAGGGTTGCCAGAGAATTCCAAAGATTTTTAGTTTCTCGAGGCAGATTTGGTCTAAAGCGTGACCTATAGCTCACGATTTCAAATTTTCTAGTCGCTTCGGGTTACCTGACTAGTACAGGATTTTATTTTTCCGAGCACATTTGCCCGAAAGCGTGACCTATAGCTAACGATTTTTAACATTTCTAAACATTCCGGTCTTACCGAGGATTCGAGGGATTTTTTTTCGATCACATTTGGGCTTAAAGCGTGACATATAGCTCACGATTTTCAGCTTTTCTAGTCGCTCAACCACACGAGCAATGCGGAAATTTTGTTTCTCGAAGCAGATTTCGGCGAAAGCGTGATCTGTAGCTCACGATTTTCAGCTTTTTGTAGGACCGAAATGGCGACAGAGGGGGGTGAATGTCGTGAATTAAAATTATCCCCCGACAAGTATCCACAAAAACTTTACCCTCCGATAGGTAGGAAGAGCTATGAAGAAGAGAAAAACCCAGCTCACAGAGAGTCAACCGAGAACAAAGAATTTGAGCGGAAAAACATTGCATAGATTAAAACCACTAAGAGTCCATCACAGATTGATTGGCAAGGAAATTGCAGAAATGAGTTGCCACAAGAAGGAAACAATTTTAAAACAAGACCATGGCAAGACGCCGCACTCACGGCACGAAAACAAATAGAAATGATCGCCACGGCAAAGAAACCACGGAGAAAACGCTACCACGGCAGGGAAAACGAGACGAAACTGCCGCTTCTCGTAAAATGAAAGATGAAGTCAGCAGATCGAAATTTGACGGCAAGCAGCCTAAAACGGAAATCACATCAAGTCTCGCTAATCGAAATGTCACGACGAAGGATAGCAAGCTAAACAAATGATCGTAAACATCAACCAAAGAAAGACAAAGAGATGTGTTCAACTAACTGCTCAACCGAAAGTAAACTCAAACAATCTGGCTAGACACATGCTGCAACAGAACTGGACTGCAGAAACAAAAGAGAAAACAAGAGTCGCCACTTGAAAAGTAAAGCAAAAGCAAAGCATGAAACAAATAGGAACACGAGCAAAGAAGCAACGAGTGAAAAGGAAAGTTGAATGAGTACCACCGCCAGCATCGCAAAAGGAAAAGGAACGGCCAAATATTGTACCCAAAGTTGTTGCCGCACAGAAACAAAACAGAAATGGGAGATGCGTCAAGGACAAGATCGCCGCTAAGAAAGACTTAATCGACGTAAAATGAAATCGATCGCAATGCCCACTCTTGTTCGGCTGGAGATTATACCACAAAGAGTTCGAAAGAAGAACTTCGCTCAAAGATAGTGAAAGAAACAGTTTGGCACAGCTCAATCATTCAATTCGGTAGTGAATACCACAAGATACAATCTTCAAGCTTTCAAAGAAAGAAATAGAGCAGCAAGAAGAGAACCGCTCGCACAGAGCAATCGGCTTCTGGCACCGCACAACCGCTAGAGTCTTTCTAGGAGCTAAAAGCAGTTGGCACAGGAAGAAGAAATTACGACCAAATACTTTGCTGCCAAAGAAACAAAAGAAAGGATCACCAAATCATTTCAAGCAAAGAACTAGAGACAGGAAAGATAACAAAGAGAGCAAGAACTAAGAACAAGTCATAAGAAAACTTCAGATTTCCATTCATTGAATCAAGAGCGAAATAAAAAGAGATACGTCCCCATACGCCTGTACATTTGAATGCGAAAAGAAATTACATGAAGGATCAAACAACTCTCACTCTCTCCATCTCTTAATCCTCAAAACACCAAGAGCCTCACAAGCTTCTTGGGAGGAACACAACACACAAGGAATGAACTCTTGGAACCCTAACTCTCTCTATAGTGTCCTAAGGGGTATGCAGCCCCTCACCTCTATTTATAGCCCTTGGCTAACGGGTCTCCAACCCGTTACGCCGGCTAAACCCTAACGGAGCCATCTCCCGCTTGTGCAGCTTTGCGAATTCCCCGTTTAGCCTCCCCGCACCTTCCGGGAAGCTTCCGCGCTCCTTGCCTCGCACGCCTCGCAACCACCTCGAGTCCACGTCGTCTTCGACACATCACGACCGTTCTAACCTCAACGCCACCGCGCTTAGTCCGTCCATCGTGTCTCGCCACGACTACCGCCTCTCCGCGGACACACGCACAAGAAAACACGCCAAATAGCACCGCCGATACATGAACGCCAGAATAGCATAAACAAAATCAAACATGTCGCATCAATAGAATATACATCCTAACCCATACGACTAAGTTTGACCAAAGTCCGACCAAGCCCGTTGCACCCATGCAACGTCAGGGTCCGAACAGACCGACTCAAACTAGACTTTTGGAAACAGATGTCAATTACTCATCACTCACAATGGGATGACCTCCACATGGTCTCTCAATCTCCCCCTTGATGAGTATATTGACAAACACCAAAAAAGCACAAAGTTGAGTTTGAAGAGTCTAACATGGTCCATAAGTAAAGAGGAAGCTAATGACCATGTTGATGTATGAGCAAAAAGAAAGAACATTTTTCTTCAAAGTTCAAGTGGCTTTTTCACCACTATTCTCCCCTTTGGCAATAAACCCATCAAGAATAAAGGAAGGAGAAAAAGTTATGAAAATGGATGAAATGGCTGAAGTTTGTTTATTCTAGGCATTTAGAGCCATGAGAATTATCCAAAATGACCATAATGTATTACACCAAGCCATAACATACAAGTATGCTACAAAGATCATGACTGTGTATGTAAAGTGAAGCTAAGCGAGATAAAGCATAATCTGAATTTTAGTGAAAGTGCTTAGCAAGTCAAGTCAAACATGATTTTAGTCTAGCTAGATGTATCCAGAAATAAGACAGGCCATGTCAATAAGCTAAATGGAACCGAGAAGCTAGTGTTGAGTCAACTAGAGTGCTACTAGTTCAAGAATGATATAATTGTTGGAGTACATTGAACTTTTAGCAATTTAGCACAATTGACAAACTTTGACTTTAGAAATCATATGATTGTTTCCAACCATTTTTTTTGTTTAGTCATGTGCTAGACCTCAAGCCTTATGTGACCACTTCAAGCAATGAGCTTAAGAAGATGATCTTGGTCATCCAAATCTCCCCTGAGTTCATGCCTTGTGCAATGGCAAGCCGCCTCATGAGAAGGAATTGGTGAGATCGCTTTTTCAGACAAAGAGATCTTTTGCTTTTAATAGATTGTACTAACTTATGTGTCATCAAGAAACTAATATAGCTCAATCTATTGCTCAACAATGATTCAAGACTCAACTCAGCCTATTTGACATGGCATGAACCATAAAAGGATAACACAAAGCTGACTAGTCTCAAATATGAACATGACATGAATTAGGTCAAATTTATCATTTTAATTAACCTATCATGGCAAAGACTTGACTACACATATAAAGTCATGATCAAATTAGCAATGGAGCACAAATCATGGCAAGATGTAATATAATGAAAACATGTCATGAGTGGATAATAATCAAGGCTCCATTAGGTTATATTACAAAACAAATGAAGAAAATCCAGCTCTCCCTTAACTTGAGATGCAACTTTTAGTTCAAGTTGAGTTATATCAATATTAAGATCTAGAAGTTCCCAAATGAACTCCCCCTGAACCAAAGAAATAAAAATGAGAAGTCGGCAAAGAAATCGAAAAATAGGCGCCCTTAAAGCATAGAATAGATAGAGAATACTAATGACTCGACTAACTCTTATCTACCCCATATGACCTGCAACAACAAATTGCCGAGAAAACACACTAGAGAGCAAACACGTACTCTATTCGTTTCTGGGTAACCGAGGCAGTCCGAGGATTTTTATTTTTTGGAGCATATTTTGTCGATAGCGTGACCTATAGCTCATGATTTTCAGCTTTTCTAGTCGTTCCGCGGTTACCGGGCCAGTCCGGGGATTTTTAATTTTCGCAGCACATTTGGCCGAAAACGTAACCTATAGCTAACGATTTTCAACTTTTCTAAATATTTCGGTCTTACTAGAGGATTCGAGGGATTTTTTTTCGCACCACATATAGCCGAAAGCGTGACATATAGCTCACGATTTTCAGCTTTTCTACTGCTCAACTACACGAGCAATGGGGAATTTTGTCCCTCGGAGCAGATTTCGGCGAAAGCGTGACCTATAGCTCACGATTTTCAGCTTTTCTATTCGTTTCTGGGTAACCGAGGCAGTCCGAGGATTTTTATTTTTCGGAGCATATTTTGTCGAAAGCGTGACCTATAGCTCATGATTTTCAGCTTTTCTAGTCGTTCCGGGTTTACCGGGCCTGTCCGGGGATTTTAATTTTTCGGAGCACATTTGGCCGAAAACGTGACATATAGCTCACGATTTTCAGCTTTTCTGGTCATTCTAAGGTTACTGTGCCGCTTTGGGATTTTATTTTTCGAGCTCATTTGACCAAAAGACTGATCTATAGCTCACGATTTTCAGCTTTTCTAGTCATTCCAAGATTACCAAGCAATCGCGTATTTTTATATTTTGGAGCAGATTTGGCCGAAAACCTGACCTATAGCTCACGATTTTCAGCTTTTCTAGTCGTTGTTGTTACCGGCCACCGAGTTTTTATTTTTCGGAGCACATTTGGCCGAAAGCGTGACCTATAGCTCACGATTTTCAGCTTTTCTAGTCGTGCCAGGGTTACCGGAGAATTCCGAAGATTTTTTGTTTCTCGAGGCAGATTTGGTCGAAAGCGTGACCTATAGCTCACGATTTCAGCTTTTCTAGTCGTTCCGGGGTTACCGGACCAGTCCAGGGATTTTTATTTTCCGAGCACATTTGTCCGAAAGCGTGACCTATAGCTAACGATTTTCATCTTTTCTGAACATTCCGGTCTTACTGGAGGATTCGATGGATTTTGTCGCAACACATTTGGGCGAAAGCGTGACACATAGCTCACGATTTTCAGCTTTTCTAGTCGTTCAACGGTTACCGGAGCAGTCGGGGGAATTTTGTTCCTCGGAGCAGATTTCGGCGAAAGCGTGACCGTAGCTCACGATTTTCAGCTTTTCTATTCGTTTCTGGGTTACCGAGGCAGTCCGAGGATTTTTATTTTTCGGAGCATATTTTGTCGAAAGCGTGACCTATAGCTCATGATTTTCAGCTTTTCTAGTCGTTCCGGGGTTACCGGGCCAGTCCGGGGATTTTTAATTTTCGCAGCATATTTGGCCGAAAACGTGACCTATAGCTCACGATTTTCAGCTTTTCTAGTCGTTCTAAGGTTACCGGGCCAGTTTGGGGATTTTTTTTCGGAGCTCATTTGGCCGAAAGATTGATCTATAGCTTATGATTTTTAGCCTTTCTAGTCCTTCCAGCGTTACCAGTGCAGTCAGGCATTTTTATATTTTGGAGCAGATTTTGCCGAAAACCTGACCTATAGCTCACGATTTTCAGCTTTTCTAGTCGTAGGGTTACCGGGCCAGTCTGGGGATTTTTATTTTTCGGAGCACATTTGGCCCAAAGCGTGACCTATAGCTCACGATTTTCTGCTTTTCTACTCGTGCCAGGGTCACCGGAGAATTCCGAAGATTTTTTGTTTCTCGAGGCAGATTTGGTCGAAAGCGTGACCTGTAGCTCACGATTTCAGCTTTTCTAGTCGTTCCGTGGTTACTGGACCAGTCTAGGGATTTTTATTTTTCCGAGCACATTTGCCCAAAAGTGTGACCTATAGCTAACGATTTTCAACTTTTCTAAACAATCCGGCCTTACCGGAGGGTTCAAGGGATTTCTTTTCGCATCACATTTGGGCGAAAGCGTGACATATAGCTCACGATTTTCTGCTTTTCTAGATGTTCAACGGTTACCAGAGAAGTCGGGGGAATTTTGTTCCTGAGTGTGTTTCGTTCAAAGCGTGACCTCGTAGCTCACGATTTTCAAATTTTTCTAGTCGCTTCGGTTCCCGAGGCAGTCCGAGGATTTTTAATTTTCGGAGCATATTTTGTCGAAAGCGTGACCTATAGCTCATGATTTTCAGCTTTTCTAGTCGTTCTGGGTTACCGCACCAATCTGGGGATTTTTAATTTTCGCAGCATATTTGGCCGAAAACGTGACCTATAGATCACGATTTTCAGCTTTTCTAGTCGTTCTATTGTTACTGGGCCAGTTTGGAGCTTTTTATTTTTCGGAGCTCATTTGGCCGAAAGACTGATCTATAGCTCTCGATTTTTAGCCTTTCTAGTCATTCCAAATGCACTGCGCAATGGGTATTTTTATATTTTGAGCAGATTTGGCCGAAAACCCGACCTATAGCTAACGATTTTCGCCTTTTCTAGTCGCTAGGTTACCGGGCGCCTGAAATTTTATTTTTCGAGCACATTTGGCCGAAAGCATGACCTATAGCTCACGATTTTCAGCTTTTCTAGTCGTGCCAGGGTTACCGGAGAATTTCGAAGATTTTTTGCTTCTCGAGGCAGATTTGGTCGAAAGCGTGACCTATAGCTCACGATTTCAGCTTTTCTAGTCGTTCCGGGGTTACCGGACCAGTCCAGGGATTTTTATTTTTCTGAGCACATTTGCCCGAAAGCGTGACCTATAGCTAACGATTTTCAACTTTTCCAAACATTCCGGTCTTCTGGGAGGATTCGAGGATTTTTTCGCATCACATTTGGGCTTAAAGCGTGACATATAGCTCACGATTTTCAGCTTTTCTAGTCGCTCAACCACACCGGAGCAAATGTGGGAATTTTGTTCCTCGGAGCAGATTTCGGCAAAAGCGTGACCTGTAGCTCACGATTTTCAGCTTTTCTAGTCGTTATAAGGTTACTGGGCCAGTTTGGGGCTTTTTATTTTTTGGAGCTCATTTGGCCGAAAGACTGATGTATAGCTCACGATTTTCAGCCTTTCTAGTCATTCCAATGTTACCGGCGCAGTCGGGTATTTTTATATTTTGGAACAGATTTGGCCGAAAACCTGACCTATAGCTCACGATTTTCAGCTTTTCTAGTCATTGTAGGTTACCGGGCGGTCTAGGATTTTATTTTTGAGCACATTTATCGGCGTGACCTATAGCTCACGATTTTCAGCTTTTCTAGTCGTGCCAGGGTTACCAGAGAATTTCGAAGATTTTCTGTTTCTCGAGGCAGATTTGGTCGAAAGTGTGACCTATAGCTCACGATTTCAGCTTTTCTAGTCGTTCCGGGGTTACCGGACCAGTCCAGGGATTTTAATTTTACTGAGCACCTTTGCCCGAAAGCGTGACATATAGCTAACGATTTTCAACTTTTCTAAACATTCCGGTCTTACCGGAGGATTCGAGGGATTTTTTTTCGCATCACATTTGGGCGAAAGCGTGACACATAGCTCACGATTTTCAGCTTTTCTAGTCGTTCAACGGTTACCGGAGTAGTCAGGGGAATTTTGTTCCTCGGAGCAGATTTCGGCGAAAGCGTGACCTATAGCTCACGATTTTCAGCTTTTCTAGTCGTTTCTGGGTTACCGAGGCAGTCCGAGGACTTTTATTTTTGGGAGCAAATTTTCTCGAAAGCGTGACCTATAGCTCATGATTTTCAGCTTTTCTAGTCGTTCCGAGGTTACCGGCCATCCGGGATTTTAATTTTCGCGAAGACATTTATTCCAAAACGTGACCTATAGCTCACGATTTTCAAAGATTTCTAGTAGTTCTAAGGTTACCGTGCCGCTTGGGGATTTTATTTATGAGCTCATTTGGCCGAAAGACGATCTATAGCTCAGATTTTCTTTTCTAGTCATTCCAAAGACACGACGCAGTCCGGTATTTTATATATTGGAGCAGATTTGGCCGAAAACCTGACCTATAGCTCACGATTTTCAGCATTTCTAGTTGTTGTAGGGTTACCGGGCCAGTCTGGGGATTTTTATTTTTCGGAGCACATTTGGCCGAAAGCGTGACCTATAGGTCACGATTTTCAGCTTTTCTAGTCGTGCCAGGGTTACCGGAGAATTCCGAAGATTTTTTGTTTGTCAAGGCAGATTTGATCGAAAGCGTGACCTATAGCTCACGATTTCAGCTTTTCTAGTCGTTGTAGGGTTACCGGGACAGTCTGGGGTTTTTATTTTTTGGAACACATTTGGCCGAAAGCGTGACCTATACCTCACGATTTTCAGCTTTTCTAGTCGTGCTTGGGTTCCCAGAGAATTCCCAAGATCGTTAGTTTCTCGAGGCAGATTTGGTCGAAAGCGTGACCTATCGCTCACGATTTCAGCTTTTCTAGTCGTTCCGGGTTACCGGCCACCCAGGATTTTATTTTCCGAGTACATTTGCCCGAAAGCGTGACCTATAGCTAACGATTTTCAACTTTTCTAAACATTCCGGTCTTACCGGAGGATTCAAGGGATTTTTTTTCGCATCACATTTGGGCGAAAGCGTGACATATAGCTCATGATTTTCAGCTTTTCTAGTCGTTTCTGGGTTACCGAGGCAATCCGAGGATTTTTATTTTTCGGAGCATATTTTCTCGAAAGCGTGACCTATACCTCATGATTTTCAGCTTTTCTAGTCGTTCCGGGTTACCGCCATCCGGGATTTTAATTTCAGAATAAGATTTACAAAAACGTGACCTATAGCTCACGATTTTCAGCTTTTCTAGTCATTCTAAGGTTACCAAGCCAGTTTGGGGATTTTTATTTTTCGGAGCTCATTTGGCCGAAAGACTGATCTATAGTTCAGATTTTCACTTTTCTAGTCATTCCAACAAGTGACCGCGCAGTCCGGTATTTTATACTTTGAGCAGATTTGGTCGAAACCCGACCTATAGCTCACGATTTTCGCCTTTTCTAGTCGCTGTAGGGTTACCGGGACTGTCTGGGATTTTATTTTCTGAGCACATTTGTCGAAGCGTGACCTATAGGTCACGATTTTCAGCTTTTCTAGTCGTGCTGTGGTTACCGGAGAATTCAAAATTTTTTTCCCAAGGCAGATTTATTGAAAGCGTGACCTATAGCTCACGATTTCAGCTTTTCTAGTCGCTAGGTTACCGCCACTGGGATTTTATTTTTGAGCACATTTATCGAAAACGTGACCTATAGCTCACGATTTTCAGCTTTTCTAGTCGTGCTTGGGTTACCATAGAATTCCGAAGATTGTTAGTTTCTCGAGGCAGATTTGGTCGAAAGCATGACCTATAGCTCACGATTTCAGCTTTTTAGTCGTTCCGGGGTTACCGGACCAGTCCAGGAATTTTTATTGTTTCGAGCACATTTGCGCGAAGGCGTGACCTATAGCTAACGATTTTCATCTTTTCTAAACATTCGGCCTTACCTGAGGATTCGAGGGATTTTTTTTCGCATCACATTTGGGCGAAAGTGTGACATATAGCTCACGATTTTCAAATTTTGTAGTCGTTCAACGGTTACCGGAGCAGTCGGGTGAATTTTGTTCCTCGGAGCAGATTTCGACGAAAGCGTAACCTTAGCTCACGATTTTAAGTTTTTCTACTCGTTTCTGGGTTGCCGAGGCAGTCCGAGGATTTTTAATTTCGGAGCATATTTTGTCGAAAGCGTGACATATAGCTCATGATTTTCAGCTTTTCTAGTCGTTCCGGGGTTACCAGGCCATCCGGGATTTTAATTTCAAGAAGATATTTATCGAAAACGTGACCTATGGCTCACGATTTTCACTTTTCTAGTCGCTCTAAGGTTACCGGCGCTTTAGGGATTTTAATTTTTCTGAGCTCATTTGGCCGAAAGGTCGATCTACGTACCACGATTTTCAACTTTTCTAGTCATTCCAAATAAGCATCGCAAGCGATGGGTATTTTATATTTTGGAGCAGATTTGGCCGAAAACCTGACCTATAGCTCACGGTTTTTAGCTTTTCTAGTCGTTCTAGGGTTACCGGGCCAGTTTGGGGATTTTTATTTTTCGGAGCACATTTGACCGAAAGCGTGACTGCTCACGATTTTCAGCTTTTCTTGACGTGCTGGGGCTACCAGAGAATTCCGAACATTTTTTTGTTTGTCGAGGCAGATATGGTCGAAAGCGTGACCTATAGCTCACGATTTCAGCTTTTCTAGTCATTCCGGGTTTACCGGACAAGTTCAGGGATTTTTATTTTTCCGAGCACATTTGCCCGAAAGCGTGACCTATAGCTAACGATTTTCAGCTTTTCTAAACATTCCGGTCTTACCGGAGGATTTGAGGGATTTTTTTCGCATCACATTTGGGCGAAAGCGTGACATATAGCTCACGACTTTCAGTTTTTCTAGTCGTTCAACGACACCAAGCAATGGGGAATTTTGTTCCTCGGAGCAGATTTCGGCGAAAGCGTGACCTGTAGCTCACGATTTTTAGCTTTTCTAATCGTTTCTGGGTTACCGAGGCAGTCTGAGGATTTGTATTGTTCGGAGAATATTTTGTTGAAAGCGTGACCTATAGCTCATGATTTTCAGCTTTTCTAGTCGTTCCGGTTACCGCCCAAGGCGGAATTTTAATTTCGAAGATATTTATGGCCGCGTGACCTATAGCTCACGATTTTCAGCTTTTCTAGTCGTTCTAAGGTTACCGGGCCAGTTTTGGATTTTTATTTTTCGGAGCTCATTTGGCCGAAAGACTGATCTATAGCTCACGATTTTCAGCTTTTCTAGTCATTCCAGTGTTACCGGCGCAGTCCAGGTATTTTTATATTTTCGAGTAGATTTGGCCGAAAACCTGACCTATAGCTCATGATTTTCAGCTTTTCTAGTCGTTGTAGGTTTACCGGGCTAGTCTGGGATTTTATTTTCTGAGCACGCTATCGAAAGTGTGACCTATAGCTCACGATTTTTAGCTTTTCTAGTCGTGCCAGGGTTACCGGAGAATTCCGAAGATTTTTTGTTTCTCGAGGCAGATTTGGTCGAAAGCGTGACCTATAGCTCACGATTTCAGCTTTTCTAGTCGTTCCGGGGTTACTGGACCAATCCAGGGATTTTTATTTTTCTGAGCACATTTGCCCGAAAGTGTGACCTATAGCTAACGATTTTCAACTTTTCTAAACATTCCGGTCTTACCGGAGGATTCGAGGGATTTTTTTCGCATCACATTTGGGCGAAAGCGTGACATATAGCTCACGATTTTCAGCTTTTCTAGTCGTTCAACGGTTACCGGAGCAGTCGGGGGAATTTTGTTCCTCGGAGCAGATTTCGGCGAAAGCGTGACCTGTAGCTCACGATTTTCAGCTTTTCTAGTCGTTTCTGGGTTACCGAGGCAGTCTGAGGATTTTTATTGTTCGGAGCATATTTTGTCGAAAGCGTGACCTATAGCTCATGATTTTTAGCTTTTCTAGTCGTTCCGGGGTTACCGAGGCAGTCTGAGGATTTTTATTGTTCGGAGCATATTTTGCCGAAAGCGTGACCTATAGGTCACGATTTTCAGCTTTTCTAGCCTTGCCAGGGTTGCCGGAGAATTCCGAAGATTTTTTGTTTCCCAAGGCAGATTTGGTCGAAAGACTGACCTATAGCTCACGATTTCAGCTTTTCTAGTCGTTGTAGGGTTACCGGGCCAGTCTGGGGATTTTTATTTTTTGGAGCACATTTGGCCAAAAGCGTGACCTATAGCTCACGATTTTCAGCTTTTCTAGTCGTGCCAGGGTTACCGGAGAATTCCGAAGATTGTTAGTTTCTTGAGGCAGATTTGGTCGAAAGCGTGACCTATAGCTCACGATTTTTAGCTTTTCTAGTCGTTCTAAGGTTAACGGGCCAGTTTGGGGATTTTTATTTTTCGGAGCTCATTTGGCCGAAAGACTGAACTATAGCTCACGATTTTCAGCTTTTCTATTCATTCCAGCGTTACCGGCGTAGACGGGTATTTTTATATTTTGGTGCAGATTTGGCCGAATACCTGATCTATAGCTCACGATTTTCAACTTTTCTAGTCGTGCTTGGGTTACAAGAGAATTCCGAAGATTGTTAGTTTCTCGAGGCAGATTTGGTCGAAAGCGTGACCTATAGATCACGATTTTCAGCTTTTCTAGTCGTTGTAGGTTTACCGGGCTAGTCTGGGGATTTTTATTTTTTGGAGCACATTTGGCCGAAAGCGTGACCTATAGCTCACGATTTTCAGCTTTTCTAGTCGTGCCAGGGTTACCAGAGAATTTCGAAGATTTTTTGTTTCTCGAGGCATATTTGGTCGAAAGTGTGACCTATAGCTCACAATTTCAGCTTTTCTAGTCGTTCCGGGGTTACCGGACCAGTCCAGGGATTTTTATTTTACTGAGCACATTTGCCCGAAAGCGTGACATATAGCTAACGATTTTCAACTTTTCTAAACATTCCGGTCTTACCGGAGGATTCGAGGGATTTTTTTTCGCATCACACTTGGGCGAAAGCGTGACACATAGCTCACGATTTTAAGCTTTTCTAGTCGTTCAACGGTTACCGAAGTAGTCAGGGGAATTTTGTTCCTCGGAGCAGATTTCGGCGAAAGCGTGACCTATAGCTCACGATTTTCAGCTTTTCTAGTCGTTTCTGGGTTACCGAGGCAGTCCGATGATTTTTATTTTTGGGAGCAAATTTTCTCGAAAGTGTGACCTATAGCTCATGATTTTCAGCTTTTCTAGTCGTTCCGGGGTTACCGGGCCAGTCCGGGGATTTTTAATTTTCGCAGCACATTTGGCCCAAAACGTGACATATAGCTCACGATTTTCAGCATTTCTAGTAGTTCTAAGGTTACCAGGCCAGTTTGGGGATTTTTATTTGCGCAGCTCATTTGGCCGAAAGACTGATCTATAGCTCATGATTTTCTGCTTTTCTAGTCATTCCAGCATTACCGACGCAGTCCGGGTATTTTTATATATTGGAGCAGATTTGGCCGAAAACCTGACCTATAGCTCACGATTTTCAGCATTTCTACTTGTTGTAGGGTTACCGCCGCCGGGATTTTATTTTCGGAGCACATTTGGCCGAAAGCGTGACCTATAGGTCACGATTTTCAGCTTTTCTAGTCGTGCCAGGGTTACCGGAGAATTCCGAAGATTTTTTTTTTGTCAAGGCAGATTTGATCGAAAGCGTGACCTATAGCTCATGATTTCAGCTTTTCTAGTCGCTAGGGTTACCGGGCGCCTGGGATTTTATTTTCGGAGCACATTTGGCCGAAAGTGTGACCTATAGCTCACGATTTTCAACTTTTCTAGTCGTGCCAGGGTTACCAGAGAATTCCGAAGATTTTTTGTTTCTCGAGGCAGCTTTGGTCGAAAGCGTGACCTATAGCTCACGATTTTAGCTTTTCTAGTCGTTCCGGGGTTACCGGACCAGTACAGGGATTTTTATTTTTCCGAGCACATTTGCCCGAAAGCGTGACCTATAGCTAACGATTTTCAACTTTTCTAAACATTCCGGTCTTACCGTTGGATTCAAGGGATTTTTTTCGCATCACATTTGGGCGAAAGCGTGACGTATAGCTCACGATTTTCAGCTTTTCTAGTCGCTCAACGATACACGGAGCGATCGGGGAATTTTGTTCCTCAGAGCAGATTTCGCGAAAGCGTGACTCAGAGCTCACGATTTTCAGCTTTTCTAGTCGTTTCTTGGTTACCGAGGCAGTCCGAGGATTCTTATTGTTCAAAGCATATTTTGTCGAAAGCGTGACCTATAGCTCATGATTTTCAGCTTTTCTAGTCGTTCTGGAGTTACCGGACCAGTTCGGGGATTTTTAATTTTCGCAGCATATTTGGCCGAAAACGTGACCTATGCACGATTTTCAGCTTTTCTAGTCGTTGTAGGGTTACGGGCCAGTCTGGGAATTTTTATTTTTCGGAGCATATTTGGCCGAAAGCATGACCTATACCTCACGATTTTCAGCTTTTCTAGTCGTGCTTGGGTTCCCAGAGAATTCCCAAGTTCGTTAGTTTCTCGAGGCAGATTTGGTCGAAAGCGTGACCTATCGCTCACGATTTCAGCTTTTCTAGTCGTTCCGGTGTTACCGGACCAGTCTACGAATTTTTACAGTTCCGAGCACATTTGCCCGAAAGCGTGACCTATGGCTAACGATTTTCAACTTTTCTAAACATGCCGGTCTTACCGGTGGATTTGAGGGATTTTTTTTGCATCACATTTGGGCGAAAGCGTGACATATAGCTCACGATTTTCAGCTTTTCTAATCGTTCAACGGTTACCGGAGCAGTCGGGGAAATTTTGTTCCTCGTAGCAGATTTCGGCGAAAGCGTAACCTGTTTGGGGATTTTTATTTTTCGAATCTCATTTGGCCGAAAGACTGATCTATAGCTCACGATTTTCAGCTTTTCTAGTCATTTCAAATACACGCTACAAGCAATGGGTATTTTATATTTTGAGCAGATTTGGCCGAACACCGACCTATAGCTCACGATTTTCGCTTTTTCTAGTCGCTGTAGGGTTACCAGCCACCGGGATTTTATTTTTCGAGCACATTTATCGAAAGCGTGACCTATAAGCTCACGATTTTCAGCTTTTCCAACGTGCTGTGGTTACCGGAGAATTCCGAAGATTTTTGTTTCTCGAGGCAGATTTGGTCGAAAGCGTGACCTATAGCTCACGATTTCAGCTTTTCTAGTCGTTCCGGGGTTACCGGACCAGTCCAGGGATTTTTATTTTTCCGAGTACATTTGCCCGAAAGCGTGACCTATAGCTAACGATTTTCAACTTTTCTAAACATTCCGGTCTTACCGGAGGATTCGAGGGATTTTTTTTCGCATCACATTTGGGCGAAAGCGTGACATATAGCTCATGATTTTCAGCTTTTCTAGTCGCTTTACGGTTACCGAGGCAATCCGAGGATTTTATTTTTGAGCATATTTTCTCGGCGTGACCTATACCTCATGATTTTCAGCTTTTCTAGTCGCTCCGGGTTACCGCCATCCGGGATTTTAATTTTCGCGAACAAGATTTGTTAAAAACGTGACCTATAGGTCACGATTTTCAGATTTTCTAGTCATTCTAAGGTTACCAAGCCAGTTTGGGGGTTTTTATTTTTCGGAGCTCATTTGGCCGAAAGACTGATCTATAGTTCAGGATTTTCAGCTTTTCTAGTCATTCCAGCGTGACCGGCGCAGTCCGGGTATTTTTATACTTTGGAGCAGATTTGGTCGAAAACCTGACCTATAGCTCACGATTTTCAGCTTTTCTAGTCGTTGTAGGGTTACCGGGCCAGTCTGGGGATTTTTATTTTTCGGAGCACATTTGGCCGAAAGCGTGACCTATAGGTCACGATTTTCAGCTTTTCTAGTCGTGCCAAGGTTACCGGAGAATTCCGAAGATTTTTTTTCACAAGGCAGATTTGGTTGAAAGCGTGACCTATAGCTCACGATTTCAGCTTTTCTAGTCGTTGTAGGGTTACCGGGCCACTGGGATTTTATTTTTGAGCACATTTATCGAAAGCGTGACCTATAGCTCACGATTTTCAGCTTTTCTAGTCGTGCTTGGGTTACCATAGAATTCCGAAGATTGTTAGTTTCTCGAGGCAGATTTGGTCGAAAGCATGACCTATAGCTCACGATTTCAGCTTTTTAGTCGTTCCGGGGTTACCGGACCAGTCCAGGGATTTTTATTGTTTCGAGCACATTTGCCCGAAGGCGTGACCTATAGCTAACGATTTTCATCTTTTCTAAACATTCCGGTCTTACCGGAGGATTCGAGGGATTTTTTTTCGCATCACATTTGGGCGAAAGTGTGACATATAGCTCACGATTTTCAAATTTTGTAGTCGTTCAACTACACGGAGCAATGGTGAATTTTGTTCCTGAGCAGATTTCGCGAAAGCGTAACCTTAGCTCACGATTTTAAGTTTTTCACTGCTTCGGGTTGCCGAGGCAACCGAGGATTTTAATTTCGAGCATATTTTGTCGAAGCGTGACATATAGCTCATGATTTTCAGCTTTTCTAGTCGCTCCGGGTTACCGTGCCATCCGGGATTTTAATTTTCGAAGATATTTATCGAAAACGTGACCTATGGCTCACGATTTTCAGCTTTTCTAGTCGTTCTAAGGTTACCGGGCCAGTTTGGGGATTTTAATTTTTCGGAGCTCATTTGGCCGAAAGGCTGATCTACAGCTCACGATTTTCAACTTTTCTAGTCATTCCAAATACACGGCCATCAAATGGGTATTTTTATATTTTGGAGCAGATTTGGCCGAAAACCTGACCTATAGCTCACGATTTCAGCTTTTCTAGTCGTTCCGGGGTTACCGGACCAGTCCAGGGATTTTTATTTTTCCGAGCACATTTGCCCGAAAGCGTGACCTATAGCTAACGATTTTCAACTTTTCTAAACATTCCGGTCTTACCGGAGGATTTGAGGGATTTTTTCGCATCACATTTGGGCGAAAGCGTGACATATAGCTCACGATTTTCAGCTTTTCTAGTCGTTCAACGACACCGAGCAATGGGGAATTTTGTTCCTGAGCGATTTCGCGAAAGCGTGACCTCAGAGCTCATGATTTTTAGCTTTTCTAGTCGTTTATGGGTTACCGAGGCAGTCTGAGGATTTGTATTGTTCGGAGAATATTTTGTTGAAAGCGTGACCTATAGCTCATGATTTTCAGCTTTTCTAGTCGTTCCGGTTACCGCCCAAAGCGGGAATCTTAATTTCGAAGATATTTATCGAAAACGTGACCTATAGCTCACGATTTTCAGCTTTTCTAGTCGTTCTAAGGTTACCGGGCCTGTTTGGGGATTTTTATTTTTCGGAGCTCATTTGGCCGAAAGACTGATCTATTTCTCACGATTTTCAGCTTTTCTAGTCATTCCAAAGTTACCGCGCAAATTGTATTTTTATATTTTGAGTAGATTTATCGAAAGCGTGACCCATGATCACGATTTTCGCCTTTTCTAGTCGCTGTAGGTTTACCGGGCTAGTCTGGGGATTTTTATTTTTCGGAGCACGTTTGGCCGAAAGTGTGACCTATAGCTCACGATTTTAGCTTTTCTAGTCGTGCTGTGGTTACCGGAGAATTCAAGATTTTTGTTTCTCGAGGCAGATTTATCGAAAACGTGACCTATAGCTCACGATTTCAGCTTTTCTAGTCGTTCCGGGGTTACCGGACCAATCCAGGGATTTTTATTTTTCTGAGCACATTTGCCGAAAGTGTGACCTATAGCTAACGATTTTCAACTTTTCTAAACATTCCGGTCTTACCGGAGGATTCGAGGATTTTTTCAGATCACATTTGGGCTAAAGCGTGACATATAGCTCACGATTTTCAGCTTTTCTAGTCGCTCAACCACACTGAGCGCTGGGGAATTTTGTTCCTGAGCAGATTTCGCGAAAGCGTGACCTCGTAGCTCACGATTTTCGGCTTTTCCAACAAGCTCGGGTTACCGAGGCGTCCGAGGATTTTATTGTTCGAGCATATTTTGTCGAAAGCGTGACCTATAGCTCATGATTTTAGCTTTTCTAGTCGTTCGGGTTACCGGCCATCCGGGATTTTAATTTCGAAGATATTTATCGAAAGCGTGACCTATAGCTCACGATTTTCAACTTTTCTAGTCGCTCTAAGGTTACCGCCGCTTTGAGATTTTTATTTTTCGGAGCTCATTTGGCCGAAAGACTGATATATAGCTCATGATTTTCAGCTTTTCTAGTCATTCCAGCGTTACCGGCGCTGTCCGGGTATTTTTATACTTTGGAGCAGATTTGGCCGAAAACCTGACCTATAGCTCACGATTTTCAGCTTTTCTAGTCGTTATAGGGTTACCGGGCCAGTCTGGGGATATTTATTTTTCGGAGCACATTTTGCCGAAAGCGTGACCTATAGGTCGCGATTTTCAGCTTTTCTAGCCGTGCCAGGGTTGCCGGAGAATTCCGAAGATTTTTTGTTTCCCAAGGCAGATTTGGTCGAAAGCCTGACCTATAGCTCACGATTTCAGCTTTTCTAGTCGTTGTAGGGTTACCGCCACCTGGGATTTTATTTTTGAGCACATTTGGCAAAAAGCGTGACCTATAGCTCACGATTTTCAGCTTTTCCGTCGTGCTGTGGTTACCGGAGAATTCAAGATTGTTAGTTTCTCGAGGCAGATTTATCGGCGTGACCTATAGCTCACGATTTCAGTTTTTCTAGTCGCTCCGGGTTACCGGACCAGTCTAGGATTTTATTTTTCCGAAAGATTTGTTCGAAAACGTGACCTATAGCTAACGATTTTCAACTTTTCTAAACATTCCGGTTTTACCGGAGGATTTGAGGGATTTTTTTGCATCACATTTGGGCGAAAGCGTGACATATAGCTCACGATTTTCAGCTTTTCTAGTCGTTCAACGATTACCGGAACAGTCGGGGGAATTTTGTTCCTCGGAGCAGATTTCGGCGAAAGCGTGACCTGTAGCTCAAGATTTTCAGCTTTTCTAGTCGTTTCTGGGTTACCGAGGCAGTCCGAGGATTTTTATTTTTCGGAGCATATTTTGTCGAAAGCGTGACCTACAGCTCATGATTTTCAGCTTTTCTAGTCGTTCCGGTTACCGGCGGTCATCCGGGATTTTAATTTTCGAAGATATTTAATAAAAACGTGACCTATAGCTCACGATTTTTAGCTTTTCTAGTCGTTCTAAGGTTACCGGGCCAGTTTGGGGATTTTTATTTTTCGGAGCTCATTTGGCCGAAAGACTGAACTATAGCTCACGATTTTCAGCTTTTCTATTCATTCCAAATACACGGCGTGAGACGGTATTTTTATATTTTGGTGCAGATTTGGCCGAATACCTGATCTATAGCTCACGATTTTCAGCTTTTCTAGTCGTGCTTGGGTTACCAGAGAATTCCGAAGATTGTTAGTTTCTCGAGGCAGATTTGGTCGAAAGCGTGACCTATAGATCACGATTTTCAGCTTTTCTAGTCGTTGTAGGTTTACCGGGCTAGTCTGGGGATTTTTATTTTTTGGAGCACATTTGGCCGAAAGTGTGACCTATAGCTCACGATTTTTAGCTTTTCTAGTCGTGCCAGGGTTACCGGAGAATTCCGAAGATTCTTTGTTTCTCGAGGCAGATTTGGTCGAAAGCGTGACCTATAGCTCAGGATTTCAGCTTTTCTAGTCGTTCCGGGGTTACCGGACCAGTCCAGGGATTTTTATTTTTCTGAGCACATTTGCCCGAAAGTGTGACCTATAGCTAACGATTTTCAACTTTTCTAAACATTCCGGTCTTACCGGAGGATTCGAGGGATTATTTTCGCATCACATTTGGGCGAAAGCGTGACATATAGCTCACGATTTTCAGCTTTTCTAGTCGTTCAACCACACTGAGCAATGGGGAATTTTGTTCCTCGGAGCAGATTTCGGCGAAAGCGTGACCTGTAGCTCACGATTTTCATCTTTTCCAACAAGCTTCGGGTTACCGAGGCGCCGAGGATTTTATTGTTCGAGCATATTTTGTCGAAAGCGTGACCTATAGCTCATGATTTTTAGCTTTTCTAGTCGTTCCGGTTACCGCCATCCGGATTTTAATTTTCGAAGATATTTATCGAAAGCGTGACCTATAGCTCACGATTTTCGCCTTTTGTAGTCGTTCTAAGGTTACCGTGCCGCTTGAGATTTTTCTTTTCGAGCTCATTTGGCCGAAAGACTGATATATAGCTCATGATTTTCAGCTTTTCTAGTCATTCCAGCGTTACCGGCGCTGTCCGGGTATTTTTATACTTTGGAGCAGATTTGGCCGAAAACCTGACCTATAGCTCACGATTTTCAGCTTTTCCAATCGTTATAGGGTTACCGGGCCAGTCTGGGGATTTTTACTTTTCGGAGCACATTTTGCCGAAAGCGTGACCTATAGGTCGCGATTTTCAGCTTTTCTAGCCGTGCCAGGGTTGCCGGAGAATTCCGAAGATTTTTTGTTTCCCAAGGCAGATTTGGTCGAAAGCCTGACCTATAGCTCACGATTTCAGCTTTTCTAGTCGTTGTAGGGTTACCGGGCCAGTCTGGGGATTTTTATTTTTTGGAGCACATTTGGCCAAAAGTGTGACCTATAGCTCACGATTTTCAGCTTTTCTAGTCGTGCCAGGGTTACCGGAGAATTCCGAAGATTGTTAGTTTCTCGGCAGATTTATCGGCGTGACCTATAGCTCACGATTTCAGCTTTTCTAGTCGTTCCGGGGTTACCGGACCAGTCTAGGGATTTTTATTTTTCCGAGCGCATTTGCCCGAAAACGTGACCTATAGCTAACGATTTTCAACTTTTCTAAACATTCCGGTTTTACCGGAGGATTTGAGGGATTTTTTTTGCATCACATTTGGGCGAAAGCGTGACATATAGCTCACGATTTTCAGCTTTTCTAGTCATTCAACGATTACCGGAACAGTCGGGGGAATTTTCTTCCTCGGAGCAGATTTCGGCGAAAGCGTGACCTGTAGCTCAAGATTTTCAGCTTTTCTAGTCGTTTCTGGGTTACCGAGGCAGTCCGAGGATTTTTATTTTTCGGAGCATATTTTGTCGAAAGCGTGACCTACGACTTATGATTTTCAAATTTCTAGTCGTTCCGGGTTACCGGGCATCCGGATTTTTAATTTTCGCGAAGATATTTATCGAAAACGTGACCTATAGCTCACGATTTTTAGCTTTTCTAGTCGTTCTAAGGTTACCGGGCCAGTTTGGGGATTTTTATTTTTCGGAGCTCATTTGGCCGAAAGACTGAACTATAGCTCACGATTTTCAGCTTTTCTATTCATTCCAGCGTTACCGGCGTAGACGGGTATTTTTATATTTTGGTGCAGATTTGGCCGAATACCTGATCTATAGCTCACGATTTTCAGCTTTTCTAGTCGTGCTTGGGTTACCAGAGAATTCCGAAGATTGTTAGTTTCTCGAGGCAGATTTGGTCGAAAGCGTGACCTATAGATCACGATTTTCAGCTTTTCTAGTCGTTGTAGGTTTACCGGGCTAGTCTGGGGATTTTTATTTTTTGGAGCACATTTGGCGAAAGTGTGACCTATAGCTCACGATTTTAGCTTTTCTAGTCGTGCTGTGGTTACCGGAGAATTCCGAAGTTTTTTTGTTTCTCGAGGCAGATTTGGTCGAAAGTGTGACCTATAGCTCAGGATTTCAGCTTTTCTAGTCGTTCCGGGGTTACCGGACCAGTCCAGGGATTTTTATTTTTCTGAGCACATTTGCCCGAAAGTGTGACCTATAGCTAACGATTTTCAACTTTTCTAAACATTCCGGTCTTACCGGAGGATTCGAGGATTTTTTCGCATCACATTTGGGCGCGTGACATATAGCTCACGATTTTCAGCTTTTCTAGTCGCTCAACCACACGGAGCAGCTGTGGGAATTTTGTTCCTGAGCAGATTTCGCGAAAGCGTGACACAGTAGCTCACGATTTTCATCTTTTCCAATGCTTCGGGTTACCGAGGCATTCTGAGGATTTTATTGTTCGGAGCATATTTTGTCGAAAGCGTGACCTATAGCTCATGATTTTTAGCTTTTCTAGTCGTTCCGGTTACCGCCATCCGGGATTTTAATTTCGAAGATATTTATCGAAAGCGTGACCTATAGCTCACGATTTTCAGCTTTTGTAGTCGTTCTAAGGTTACCGTGCCAGTTTGGAGATTTTTATTTTTCGGAGCTCATTTGGCCGAAAGACTGATATATAGCTCATGATTTTCAGCTTTTCTAGTCATTCCAGCGTTACCGGCGCTGTCCGGGTATTTTTATACTTTGGAGCAGATTTGGCCGAAAACCTGACCTATAGCTCACGATTTTCAGCTTTTCCAACAAGTATAGGTTACCGGCCATCTGGGATTTTACTTTTCGGAGCACATTTTGCCGAAAGCGTGACCTATAGGTCGCGATTTTCAGCTTTTCTAGCCGTGCTGTGGTTGCCGGAGAATTCCGAAGATTTTTTGTTTCCCAAGGCAGATTTGGTCGAAAGCCTGACCTATAGCTCACGATTTCAGCTTTTCTAGTCGTTGTAGGGTTACCGCCATCTGGGATTTTTATTTTTTGGAGCACATTTGGCCAAAAGCGTGACCTATAGCTCACGATTTTCAGCTTTTCTAGTCGTGCCAGGGTTACCGGAGAATTCCGAAGATTGTTAGTTTCTCGAGGCAGATTTGGTCGAAAGCGTGACCTATAGCTCACGATTTCAGCTTTTCTAGTCGTTCCGGGGTTACCGGACCAGTCTAGGGATTTTTATTTTTCCGAGCGCATTTGCCCGAAAACGTGACCTATAGCTAACGATTTTCAACTTTTCTAAACATTCCGGTTTTACCGGAGGATTTGAGGGATTTTTTTGCATCACATTTGGGCGGCGTGACATATAGCTCACGATTTTCAGCTTTTCTAGTCGCTCAACGATTCCGAATAATGGGAATTTTGTTCCTGAGCGATTTCGCGAAAGCGTGACCTCAGAGCTCAAGATTTTCACTTTTCTAGTCGCTTTCGGGTTACCGAGGCAGTCCGAGGATTTTTATTTTTCGGAGCATATTTTGTCGAAAGCGTGACCTCATGACTCATGATTTTCGGCTTTTCTAGTCGTTCCGGTTACCGGCCAACCGGGATTTTAATTTTCGCAAGATATTTGGTCAAAACATGACCTATAGCTCACGATTTTAGCTTTTCTAGTCGCTCTAAGGTTACCGCCGCTTGGATTTTTATTTTTCTGAGCTCATTTGGTCGAAAGATCGAACTATAGCTCACGATTTTCACTTTTCTATTCATTCCAAATACACGTGAGACGGGTATTTTATATTTTGGTGCGATTTGGCCAATACCGATCTATAGCTCACGATTTTCAGCTTTTCTAGTCGTGTTTGGGTTACTAGAGAATTCAAGATTGTTAGTTTCTCGAGGCGATTTATTTAAAGCGTGACCTATAGATCACGATTTTCGCTTTTCTAGTCGTTGTAGGTTTACCTGGCTAGTCCGGGATTTTATTTTTGGAGCACATTTACCGAAAGTGTGACCTATAGCTCACGATTTTTAGCTTTTCTAGTCGCGCTGTGGTTACCGGAGAATTCAAGATTTTTGTTTCTCGAGGCGATTTGGTCGAAAGCGTGACCTATAGCTCAGATTTCACTTTTCTAGTCGTTCGGGTTACCGGACCAGTCCAGTTTTTATTTTTCCGAGCACATTTGTCCGAAGTGTGACCTATAGCTAACGATTTTCAACTTTTCTAAACATTCCGGTCTTACCGAGGATTCGAGGATTATTTTCAAGATCACATTTGGGCTTAAAGCGTGACATATAGCTCACGATTTTCAGCTTTTCTAGTCGCTCAACCACACGGAGCGGTGGGGAATTTTGTTCCTGAGCAGATTTCGCGAAAGCGTGACCCGTAGCTCACGATTTTCAGCTTTTCTAGTCGCTTCGGGTTACCGAGGCGCCCGAGGATTTTATTGTTCTGAGCATATTTTGTCGAAAGCGTGACCTATAGCTCATGATTTTAGCTTTTCTAGTCGTTCGGGGTTACCGGCCATCCGGATTTTAATTTCGCGAAGATATTTATCGAAAGCGTGACCTATAGCTCACGATTTTCGACTTTTGTAGTCGCTCTAAGGTTACCGTGCGGCTTGGAGATTTTTATTTTCTGAGCTCATTTGGCCGAAAGACCGATATATAGCTCATGATTTTCAGCTTTTCTAGTCATTCCAAATACACTGCTACCGTCCGGTATTTTTATACTTTGAGCAGATTTGGCCTAAAACCCGACCTATAGCTCACGATTTTCGCTTTTCCAACAAGTATAGGGTTACCGGCCATCTGGGATTTTACTTTTCGAGTTACATTTTGTTTAAAGCGTGACCTATAGGTCACGATTTTCAGCTTTTCTAGCCGTGCCAGGGTTGCCGGAGAATTCCGAAGATTTTTTGTTTCCCAAGGCAGATTTGGTCGAAAGCCTGACCTATAGCTCACGATTTCAGCTTTTCTAGTCGTTGTAGGGTTACCGGGCCAGTCTGGGGATTTTTATTTTTTGGAGCACATTTGGCCAAAAGCGTGACCTATAGCTCACGATTTTCAGCTTTTCTAGTCGTGCCAGGGTTACCGGAGAATTCCGAAGATTGTTAGTTTCTCGAGGCAGATTTATTCGGCGTGACCTATAGCTCACGATTTCAGATTTTCTAGTCGCTCCGGGTTACCGGACCGCCTAGGATTTTTATTTTCCGAAAGATTTGCCCGAAAACGTGACCTATAGCTAACGATTTTCAACTTTTCTAAACATTCCGTTTTACCGGAGGATTTGAGGGATTTTTTTTGCATCACATTTGGGCGAAAGCGTGACATATAGCTCACGATTTTCAGCTTTTCTAGTCGTTCAACGACACGGAACAAATGGGAATTTTGTTCCTGAGCGATTTCGCAAAGCGTGACCTCAGTAGCTCAAGATTTTCAGCTTTTCTAGTCGTTTCTGGGTTACCGAGGCAGTCCGAGGATTTTATTTTCTGAGCATATTTTGTCGAAAGCGTGACCTACACTCATGATTTTCAAATTTTCTAGTTGTAACGCCTGCTTCCGAGGGTGTAGACGGACATCGAACCCGTAACTATTCACGCATGAATGCTATGGAGTGCCGCAAAGAGTATACCATTGCATGCTTACAACAAAAACCAGCATATATTTCACATATGGATTAACATCCAGAGTTTTGACAGCGGGGCGTGCAAGCCCAAAGTATAATTACATCACAAAAGCTCCAGAATCCGCTTGAGCGCGGCGAAGACCCACGACCACGGATCCTCGTCAAGAAGAGGCCCTCGTGGACTTCCTCAACGGGAGACTTTCACCTTCGCCTTGATCTTCTAAAGAATTGATTAGCAAGTCGTGAGCCAACAACCACCAAGAAACCGCAAGGGACCCTACTTTACTATATGCTCTGATTAACAAAGGAGTGGGGCATACTGGTTTATTATCTTTGAGTGGATGCGCTTTATTTGCAAACCTTTTCGTAAAACTTGCTGATAAAACTACTCCTTAAACAACGGGGTTTTCATGAAGAGTTAATTAACCATCTAACCGCATTAAAATATTCAAAACTACTTAAGCTTTGGCTTGATGGAATCACCCAAGTGACATAGCTCCAATAACCGGAGCACGGCGATCCGAATACCATTTAATTGACTCTGCAGAGTTTGCTCAACTTTACCCACGATCCCTTAACTCCCGCGACAGAGTTAAGGAAGCCGTGTCGCTTCACATGCTCAAGTCTTTATATAGGCTCTGCCTAGAATTCACTCTGTCCGCACATGGAAACTCCCGTCCGCTCGAGTGAACCCTACCGTTATTAGGTATCCGCAGCACGGCATACCTAATCCACTTCCACACCTCCAGACTTCTCAACGCCTGTAGAGTTTCAATCGAGTTAAGCAGCTACTAAACCAGTGTTGACGAGTCAACTCCTGTGGTTGAGCGATTTCTATGATAGTTGCTCAGCATAAGGGTTTCAGTCCTTATATTTTCACATGGCCCGCAACCTCTCCGTGTCCGCGACCACAACCTAGGGTAAACGGTGGGCGAAGACCGACCATGGTTTCCCACAACGCCTTACCCTTCCTTGCACACCGACACTCTCCGCCTCTAGGATGCGGTGTCCCATACCACCCCACCCTAGGGACGGGTTTTCAAGTCTAATGGCCCGCAGCCACAACCTTATTAGTGTAAGACTTTGTATGATAGTAGTAACCTATAGTGATCTAGGTAACACATAATTATTTCTAGGGTTACAAGGCATGGCTACAAAGTGAATCGGCATTTTCGGTGGTAGGACGATCTATATCACATGTCATTCTAAACGCTTTCATTTTACTTTAAACTAGCATTTCACAACTAGCATAATGCAAATAATGTAATAACATATGTAAACATCATAGGGTACAATATGATCAAAGGATTTGCGACTTGTCGTGAACTGAATGATCTCGGCGAGCTCGAACGCCGACGCTCGATCCCGAGATTGCACCCGAGCCCCGGATCTCCAAACTAGCGCAAACACATAAAATACTTAAATCCAATTGATAATAATCAAGCAAGGAAAATAATCTATGAAAAGAATTAAAAGAAATAAAACTGCATAAAATATCAAATGAAAAGGGCTCTTTGAATTTTTAAATTTTACTGAGAAGAATTTTGAAATTGAGTTCACCACTGGGTTCGGGATAATGAGAGGAGCAATGTGGTGAAATTTGGGAATTTTGGGATTTTCTGTGATTTTCTAGGATTTATTTGGATTTTCCGGATTTTGGAAAAGAATAAACTCGAAAACCGGTGAACAAAGGTTGGGCCGACCCACCGCCACAATGCGGCTCGCCATCACACTGCCCGCCAAGGCCCGCATGCCCAAGCCACACAGCCGCCTACCGATGGCCGACGCGGGCGAGGGCTGCGGCCGCGATGCGGGAGGGTGGACGGTCCGGATCTACGGTGTTTATAAAGATCGGACGGCCGAGATTAGAGCGGGGGCGGCGGTATGGGGTGATCGGACGGACCGGAGTGAAGTGTTTACGAAGATCTGACTACCGAGGGGAAGTACCATCCGACGACGGTTTTAAACGATAACGCTTGAGGGACGGCGTGATGCGCCACGCCGTCGTTTTCAACCTCGCCGCCGGCGGGCAGAGGGACGAGAAAAGGGGAGCTTTGGCTCCCGGCGACGGCGAGGTCCCCGCGGCCGTGGAGGGCACCACCGGTAGATCTCGACGTGGGAACCCATTTCGGCCCTTGGAAGGCCGGAGAATCACTGGAGAAGGCAGGAGACCGAAGGGAAGAAATGGCTTCCCGGCGGTGAAGGAGAGTCTCCGCGCGATCGAGCCAAATCGGCGGTGGATTTATGGTCGATGGGTCCTGGGCTCACATTGGTGGCGGTGGTCGAGCTCTGAGGTCCCCGGTGAGCCGGCCACGGGAGGGTGTTTTGGCCGGCGGTGAGCTTGGTCTTGGGACCTCAGCGACACCCGGTCGGGGAGTGCGGCATTGTGATTAGGAGTGGCGAGATGCTCGGGAGCAAAGAATCAAGGATGAGGGAGAGGGAGGAAGATCACCACGGGGTCGCCGGGCAGGAGAGGCGGCGACGGAGCTGGAGGCGATGGGAGTCCAATCGGCTGCTCGGGGAGGTGCAGGGGAGTGACAGGGAGCGATTGAGAGGGATGGGGGAGCTCGGGAAGCAAAGGGAAGTGGGCGGCAAAGAGGGGTTTTATACCCGGGAGAAGAGGGGAAGGCGTGGAGGGAAGGCTCGGGCGACGTGGGGAGTCAACCGAGGTGATGGGAGCCTGTGGGGTCTTCTCCGCAGGTGACGAACGTCTCCGCAGGGAGTAATGGCGGTGGGAGTGGGCGTCAAGGCGGCATGGGCGGAGGCGTCCGCGGAAGGGGAGAAAACGGCACCGCGTGGGGTCCACGAGAGGAGGTGGCAGACGTGGCGCTGGTGTTGCCTCCTTCGACCGCGGGCGCGGGGCGCGGGTTGTCCGAACGGGGCTGAGGCGGTGGCGGTGCGGGCGCGGGCGCTGTCAAGGCGCCAAGGAGAGGCGGGAGGGCGAAGGCGCCAACGGAGAGGGGAGACGCGGGGCGGCGCCAGGGGAGGGAGAAAGCGGAAAGGGGAGGGGAGCGGCGCCATGGAGGGAGGCGTAAGAGGAGAGGGCGCCAATGGGAGGAGGAGGCGGGAGGCCCGAAAAGGAAAGCGATTTCGGAGAACTTCCGAATTGGGAAAGTTTTCAAAATTCACCAAAATTCAGGAAAATCCAGAAAATTTGGTTTGAAATTTTGGGGTCTTTCAACCTACCCCTTAAAAGAATCTCGACCCCGAGATTAACTTGGTCCAGGGTAGTGTTGGGAAAATCCATTGCACAGAACCGATTCTCGCTCCCAAGTGGCCTCGTCTGGCGTGTGATTCCTCCACTGCACTCTGCAAAATCTGACATTCTTGTTCCTGAGCTGCCTCTCTGATGTTTCAAGTATTTGTAGTGGTTCTTCAGCATACGTGTAGTCATCCTGCAATTCAATATCTCACAACGGCACTTCATCTGTTGGTTGTCGCAGACACTTTCGAAGCTGAGATACGTGGAACACATTGTGCATTCTTGACAAGTTGGGCGGAAGCTGCACTTGATAAGCTACTTCCCCAACTCTTCCGATAATTTGAAACGGTCCCACGTATCTCGGAGCCAATTTGCCTTTGACTTGAAACCTCTTGACGATCTTGAAAGGTGTGACTTTGATATACACAAAATTTCCGATTTCAAAGCTTAAGTCTTTTCTGCGGTTATCTGCATAGTTCTTCTGTCGGTCTTGGGCAATCTTCAGTCTGTCTCTGATGATTTTGATATGTGCTTCGGCATCTTGAGCAATTTGGGGTCCGATGAGGGGTCGTTCCCCTGTCTCTGACCAATTCAGGGGTGTTCTACATTTTCTGCCATAAAGTGCTTCAAATGGGGCCATCTGAATGCTGGCTTGATAGCTATTGTTGTACGAGAATTGAGCGAATGGCAGGCAAGTATTCCATGCTGCTCCGTACACAATAGCGCAAGCTCTCAACATATCTTCTAAAATCTGATTTGTTCTTTCTGTCTGCCCATCTGTCTGTGGGTGATATGCTGAGCTGAAATTGAGATCGGTGCCCATTGCTTCATGCAACTTTTCCCAAAATTTGGATGTGAACTGGGCTCCTCTATCTGACACAATCTTCTTGGTACTCCATGAAGTGTCACAATTGTGTCAAATATAGTTCGCAAGTTTATCCTTCCCATAGGTTTTCTTGATCGGAGGAAGTGAGCCACCTTGGTCAGTCTATCAACTATGACCCAGATAGCATCATATCCTCACGAGTCTTGGGAAGTCCAAGAATGAAGTCCATGCCGATACTATCCCATTTCCATTCGGGAATCGGTAAGGGTAATGTGATCCTGAGGGCTTCTGGTGGTCAATTTTGATCTGCTGGCAGACATCACATTTGGCTACATATTCTGCCACTTCTTTCTTCATCTGGTTCCACCAATACTTCTTCTTCAGATCTTGATACATCTTTGTGCCTCCGGGATGGATCGAGAATTGAGAAGAATGAGCTTCGATAAGATCAATTCTCTCAACTCTTTCTTGTTGGTATGCAATAGCGACCACGGAAAGTAAGGATTCCATGTTCGCTCATCGATACTCGATGAATCTTCTTCTTGAGCCTTCTTTTCGCTTTTGAATCTCTTCATCCTCATCTTGGGTCGCTTTAATCGATCCGTCAAGAACGGTCAAGTTCTAGTGCCGTCAGTCGCTTTGTTCAAGATCACCAAATTCACCACAAGATATCTTTCGCACTCATGGATATTCTCGCGTGGTTGGCTTGCCTTGTCGAACCTTTCGGCTAAGGGCATCGGCAACCACATTGGCCTTGCCGGGATGATATTGAAGATCAACATCATAGTCTTTGATCAGTTCTAGCCATCTTCGTTGTCTCATATTCAACTCTGGCTGTGTAAAGAGGTACTTTAAACTCTTGTGATCTGAGAATATCTCACATCGATTTCCTAGCAGGTAGTGCCTCCAGATTTTGAGGGCATGCACCACAGCTGCTAGCTCTAAATCGTGTGTGGGATAATTTTCTTCGTGCGGCTTCACCGCCTTGAGGCATAAGCAACCACTTTTCTGTCTTGCATGAGCACACATCCTAAACCCTGTTTTGATGCATCACAATAGACTTGAAATTCTTTTTCTGGGTTTGGTAGAATCAGCACGGGTGTGGTTGTTAGCTTGGTCTTTAACAACTGAAAGTTCTCTTCGCATGCGTCTGTCCACAGAAAAGGCTTGTCTTTCTTCAATAGTTGAGTAAGTGGACGAGAGATCTTTGAGAATCCTTCTATGAATCGGCGATAATAGCCTGCCAATCCAAGGAAACTCCTTATTTCTGTCACTGTCTTGGGTTGTTGCCACTCCATAACTGCGGCAATCTTTTCCGGATCGACTTTGACGCCATCTTTAGATATGATGTGACCCAAGAAAGCGACTTCTTTTAGCCAGAAACTGCATTTGTCGAACTTGGCATACAGCTGATGCTCTCTCAATCTGGTCAATACCATGTGCAAATGCTCTTTGTGCTCTTTTTCACTCTTTGAATATATCAGAATATCATCGATAAAGACTATCACGAATCGGTCCAGTTGGTCCATATGCACCAGATTCATAAGGTTCATGAAATAAGCCGGTGCATTGGTCAAACCAAAGGGCACGACCGTGAACTCGTACAATTCATATCGGGTGATGAAAGTTGTCTTCTCTCGATCTTGCTTTCGGATTTTGAGTTGATGATAACCTGAGCGTAAGTCGATCTTGGAGAATACTTTGGCACCCTTGAGTTGATCAAACAAATCATCAATTCTGGGCAGTGGGTACTTGTTCTTGATGGTGACAGCATTCAAACCTCTGTAATCTACACACATTCTTAATTCTCCATTCTTCTTCTTCACAATAGAATCGGGGCCGACCAAGGTGAAACGCTTGGTCTTATGAATTCTTTCTCTTGCAATTCATCTAGTGCTTTCTTGAGTTCTTTAGCTCACCGGCCGACATCCGTCTCGATGTTTGGCAATTGGTTTTGTGCCTGGAACCAATTCTATAGCAAGCTCTACCTGCCTCGCTGGGGTCTCACTGGCAATTCCTCCGAAACACATCCGGATAGTCTTGTACTACCGCACTTGCTCGTGTGTGACCGCCAACATGTTGATCATGCTTGCACTTTTCAAAGACCTCTCGGTCTGCTTTTATCATCACTTTCGATCTTCGCACTGACCAAAGATACTGCTTTGTCCTCACGGTCTACCTTGCCTTTGTTTTTAGCTAGCCGCCATGCCCAAAATGGCATCTAAACCCCGACATATCTAATTGCAAGAACTGCTTTAAACTCTACCCTTGATGTTTATACCGAGTCCAAAGACACCCACCGTGGGACTCCATTCTAACCCTGTGGGTTTCAACCACATAAGGTTTTGGCAAAGAAACCGAGGGTAACCGATTTTTCAGACAAACTCTTCGAGATAAATGAATGTGTTGCTCTGTGGTCAAATAGAATCAATGCGGTATGGAGTTGATTGGGAACATACCGCAATGATATCGCCGCTCCAGCTGACATCTTCTGCGACACGTGATTCACCCTTGCATAAAATGTAGGCTCGGCACGGCCTCCGCCCGCCTGCAGAGGAAATTCGCCGTTCCTCGCAGTGATTGCGGTCCGCCGCCTTTGATCCGCAAGTATCCTCCTTTGGGGTGCCAGGGCTCATTGTGATTTTGACTCGCTGCTGATTCTGTACTTGAAGCTTTGCGACGGAGGGCAAGTTCTTTTGGGACACCGGTCTCAGAGTGCCATATTTCGCCACAAAGGAAGCAAGCATGGGATCTGCGGGACAATCACGGCGAGGTGGTTTCCTCCACAAGTGGGGCATCCGATTGCCAAAGGTGAAGGGAGTTGTATTGTTTGGGACCGTCTCGATCGACTTTTTGGCATCACAAACTGTCGAGAAGGTTGGGGTCGAAAGATGACGACCCCATAGTCTTGCTTCACCGGCTTTGGTGGGAGGAGGATCGTGATTTGTGCGTTGCTTTACGCTCGTAATCCTCCATCTCACTACGGGCTTCTTCCGAGGTGATGAGGCTATCCACCATGTCATTCGTGTCTTGGAATTTGATGGTCGAAATGTGGAATTTCAAGGATCCTGTAGTCCAAATTTAATCGCTCATTTTCTTTTCTTCTTTATCCACATCTTCCGGGCGAACCGGAAAGATGGTTGAACCGGTGTAAGTATTCCATAATTGTGCGACCTCCTTGCTTGAGCGCCAAAATTCTCGGCGCCGCCCCATAATGCCATCGTGAATATGGGCTTTATGAAAGCCTTGGAGAATTCTTCCCAATCAATCTCTCGGCTCTCTGGTACGCCAGTAGTTGATCCACCATGTTGCAAAGAAGACCTGGCGGTGGGATGCATAAAGCACCTTCTTTGTCATCGTGACTGCACGGTCTCGAAGCTTCCTTTCCACGCCTACCGGCCGGTCCTCGGCTACTAAGGGGTCAGCGAGGTGGTAAAGGTCATGACGGTTTTCGAAAGTCCGCCATCGGGGAAACGGTGCACCATCCCGAGGGATATTGCCTCCACCACAAGGCACGGAGATCTAGTCGCTATCTCGCCAGCATACGGGCTTGCCGATCAAGCACTCGAGGATGTTCTCTCTCCTTCCCGGCGGTTTTTCTAACATTGTTATTATGTCAAGCTAGCGTCGCTGATCTGTGGCGTGCACCCGCCCACCGGTCCGCCGCCTGCTTGTGTTGGATTCATCGCCAATTGGGAATCGGGAATTAGCTTTGCAAATGATCTTGGCAACCAAGAGTAGATAAGTAAGATTTGAATTTTTCAAGGTAAGTATAGAACGAAAAGGTAAGAACGAGAGCGAAGGGCGGTGGAGAAAGCTTTGAACACGTACGAAATATCGATAATTAAGCAAACAACATAAAGATTAATGAACATAATTTTACAATATGTGTGTGGTACATGTACCACTTAGGGTTCGTGGTTACACTTGCATTACAATACAAAAGCATCGCTACTAAAACAAAAGGTCGGCACGCTTAGCGGTCATCGCTACTCCTCCATATCCTCGGCCGGGAGGGCCAAGCGGGTCAGTGGGCGGAATCGAGCACGCAGATCACAGCAGCATCCGGCGCTGGGCCTAGACCTGATCAAGGACAAGAGGAATGGACGCCGGGCGACTCAAGACTATCTCGAGCCCTCCGCCGCCTCCCGGCCTCAAAGCGAAGAAGGACTCCCGAGGCGCCGACCTCCTCACGGGCGTCCCAAAGCCGCCTCCGCAGAACTCCGCCTCACCGACCGCCTCCGTCGTGGCGCACGACCAGCTGCGTCATAAGGGTGGCGATGCCGCCAGCGGGATCGTCATCCTCACCGAACCTGTGGACTAAAAGTCCCGGCGCGGACGCGCACTGTGTCAAAGGGCGCCCTCGCTAGCTCCCGGTGGTAGTAGTCTCGAGGTAGAGTCGGCTTCGAGCCACATCCCAACAAGATCGCCCTCGCTCACCCGACGGGCGGTGAACCTCCGCTTCGCTCGGGCGACAGTAACGGATCAAGAACCACCCAAGCCTCATACTGTAGAATCGGTCCTCGACGAAACTATCCCACAAAGATGGAACACCGGGTTGAAGTTGCCTCTCGCCCAAGATGCTTCCGCATCTCCCACACCTTACGCCCAACCGTCCATACGGTCAAGCGGAAAGATGTGGTGCACCATCCGCAGGAAACGAAAATTTTGAAGTTAGACAAGTGAAGCAAGAAACATTTGCAAAAATCAAAACTTAAGGTAAATAAACTAGGATGATAAGGTAGCAACAAGAGAGGTAAAGACAGTAGTACTTATATTTTTCAGAACCCTTTTATACCTTAAATTAGGTTTTGCGATAAAATCGCTTCCTAGGTCGCCTTAGGTCTTAACCTACGGCCAAAGAACCCGCTCGATACCACTTTTGTAACGCCTGCTTCCGAGGGAGGTCACGGACACGGCAACCCGTAACTATTCACACATGAACAGCTATGGAGTGTCAAGAAGAGTATACCATTGCATGCTTACAACAAAACCAAAGATATATTTCACATATGGATTAACATCCGAGTTTTGACAATGGGCGCAAGCCCAAAGTATAATTACATCACAAAGCTCCGAATCCGCTTGAGCGCCGGCGAAGACCTACATACCACGGATCCTCGTCAAGAAGAGGCCCTCGTGGACTTCCTCAACGGGAGACTTTCACCTTCGCCTTGATCTTCTAAAGAATTGATTAGCAAGTCGTGAGCCAACAACCACCTCGAGAAACCGCAAGGGACCCTACTTTACTATATGCTCGGATTAACAAAGGAGGGGCATACTGGTTTATTATCTTTGAGTGGATGCAGTTTTATTTGCAAACCTTTTCGTAAAACTTGCTGATAAAACTACTCCTTAAACAACGGGGTTTTCATGAAGAGTTAATTAACCATCTAACCAGATTAAAATATTCAGAAAACTACTTAAGCTTTGCTGATGGAATCACCCAAGTGACATAGCTCCAATAACCGGGAGCACGGCGTATCCGAATACCATTTAATTGACTCTGCAGAGTTTGCTCAACTTTACCCACACGATCCCTTAACTCCCGCGACAGAGTTAAGGAAGCCGTCGCTTCACATGCTCAAGTCTTTATATAGGCTCTACCCTGAGAATTCACCTGTCCGCACATGGAAACTCCCGTCCGCCGAGTGAACCCTACCGTTATTAGGTATCCAAAGACCAAGATACCTAATCCACTTCCACACCTCCGCACTTCTCAACGTCAGAGTTTCAATCGAGTTGAGCACTATTAAACCAAAGTTGACGAGTCAACTCCGTGGTTGAGCGATTGCTATGACGCTTGCTCAAAGATAAGGGTTTCATCCTTATATTTTCACATGGCCCGCAACCTCTCCGTGTCCGCGACCACAACCTAGGGTAAACGGTGGGCTAAGACCGACCATGGTTTCCCACAACGCCTTACCCTTCCTTGCACACCGACACTCTCCGCCTAGGATGCGGTGTCCCATACCACCCCACCCTAGGGACGGGTTTTCAAGTCTAATGGCCCGCAGCCACAACCTTATTAGTGTAAGACTTTGTATGATAGTAGTAACCTATAGTGATCTAGGGTAACACATAATTATTTCTAGGGTTACAAGGCATGGCTACAAAGTGAATCCGCATTTTCGGTGGTAGGACGATTCATATCACATGTCATTCTAAACGCTTTCATTTTACTTTAAACTAGCATTTCACAACTAGCATAATGCAAATAATGTAATAACATATGTAAACATCATAGGGTACAATATGATCAAAGGATTTGCGACTTGTCGTGAACTCGAATGATCTCATGAGCTCGAACGCCGACGCTCGATCCCGAGATTGCACCAGCCCGGATCTCCAAACTAGCGCAAACACATAAAATACTAAATCCAGCTTGATAATAATCAAGCAAGGAAAAATAATCTATGAAAAAGAATTAAAAAGAAATAAAAACTGCATAAAATATCAAATGAAAAGGGCTCTTTGAATTTTTAAATTTTACTCGAGAAGAATTTTGAAATTGAGTTCACCACCGGGTTCGTGGATAATGAGAGGAGCAATGTGGTGAAATTTGGGAATTTTAGGATTTTCTGTGATTTTCTAGGATTTATTTGGATTTTCCGGATTTTGGAAAAGAATAAACTCGAAAAACCGTGAATGGTCTTGGGCCGACCCACCGC